>OMKY01235226.1:0-15380 GCA_900302395.1 Bregmaceros cantori | reverse complement strand
TATATATATGCATTCTGGGTCGGCACCAACACGGCCCTTAAATAGAGTCAGAACGAAGCTTGGCAATGGCTGATCTCAGCTATTGTCGACCTGGTTCGATCTATTCCCCACTGCAACACTGATGTACCACAATTATTCTAGAAAAATGTTAAAATCTGATTTGGCGATTTACATATCGATTGACAATTTCACGCTTTTCACACACGTCCTAAAGAAATATACGTTTATTGCCAAGGATGTCGAAAGACAAAAGCCACAAATTACAGGAAAGATCCTATTATTCATCTTTTGATGATGCTCCTGTATAATCACCGCACTGCATCCCTGACTCCACACTGCGGCGCCTTGAATGACACAGATCATGGTGTCATCCCTAACCACGGGGTGAGGAGCAGATTGAAGACAATCAGGCTCGTAAAGGCTTACACGCAGTGCCCACGTTCCGCAGCCTTGCATGGTTGAGGCTTTTTACTGCACAAGTCAGCAACTGGTGGCACACACACTTTCCTCATGCTTGCCTGTGCATGTGTCTGTGGGAAGTGACTTGGTGTTGTATATCTAAGTGTGTGTACGTGTATGTTAAATGTGTGTAAATGAAGTTCTTTGCCAAGACTGTTATTTTGATAATTAACCCAAGTCCTTATTAATGTTGCAGCCCCTTTGATATCTCATATCGTCACTCATTGCAGATTGCGCAATAATATTCCCTTTTTCGTATTAGCATAAAATAGCCTCCTCCAGGGTTGGCTTCATTGCGCAGCAGTGAAGACCACAGCTCCAAACCAACCCCATACATTGTCTTGTTGATGTGGCTTAGATCACAGCGCACACAGCGCCGTGAGATTGCTTCTCCTCACGGTCAAATACTGCACGTCAGCTCGTCCCGCACTCTCGTTCCACTTTCATATTGTAACGATATTGGGGTTCGTAGGTAGTTGGGTGGTGCAACCACTAGGGGCGATATAGGTATTTGTGGTGGGGCGTAGACTTGGACTGAGGCTTGGAGGAGAAATGAGCCCTCTCTCTGGCCTGGACTAGCATGGAGAATGGACGCATGGTAGAGAGCGGAGAACGAAGAAGCCATTTATTGTTTTGTGGAAGCACACTAACCAAACTAGTTGTGGCCGATGACCAAGGGAATAAATCTGTCAAATCTGTTCAACTTACAACCGACTCCTCCTTTCATCATCTGAAGTAGGTCCGTCACCTCGAAACGCTACAATACTAACACTGTCAAAAAAATTAGATAATGGCGTTTGCGCCAACGAAAAAAACGAATGGGGTCCTCGATGACGATGTGATTAAAGACACTAAACCTAAGGCCCTCATTCATGGTAATGACGTTGTGGTTTTGATCACAGTCCGCAGTGCCACGATTTTGGCTCACCACCTGGATCCCCTCAACCGAGTATCTGACTAATCCTATCAATAAAGATTGAAAAGCCACACTAACGGCGGAAAAAATAAAAAAGAATAGCCTCCTTCAACTTGCTAGCTTAAAACATATTGGTATTTTCACCCAAGCTAAGTTATTATAATGATATCCCTGAAACTCCCTGAAAGCGTGTAGGGGATGTAATGATTTTGCGTGGGCCACCGCCGCAGTCTCATGCACCGTCTTGTGCTCCGTCTCGTACGACTCGGCAGATCCACAGTCAGTAGTCGTGACAGGTTCATCAAGCATTAAGACACCACAGGTACAGGGACAGTCTATGATGACAGAAATGCTACTGCTAGCATGATTGAAGAATAAATGTCGGGTTCAATGATGTTACTAGCGCGTTTTGGGGATATCGCCTCAGCGTCGGCGTCGACTGCATACCTTTAATTATTGTTTGAGTTGCTGGGGTGCATAGGTTGGCCTGCGTTAACAATAACTGCTCTGGCTGCTCCCAGCCTCGTGATCTCGAGTTCTCTGGGGAATTTACATTTTCCATTAGATTGTGCATGTTGCCAGTAAAACAAACTTTGTTCAGCAAACACACATGCAGGCTGCAGCCACAATTGTTTGGACAATGGCAGATGTTAACATGTATTGAATGTATTGAGGGTTTGGAGGCTCTCAGTAATCATCCACAGACATGATATTGCATGCAAGTGGATGCAAAGTAATATTAGCTTGGGTCTATTCCAGTCCAGTGCTGGGTTCCGGTAAACTTCCCAGTTGGGATAAGTGATCATCTTTATTGCCATTGTCAATGAACAGTCACAGACTAGGAATTATTTTTGGTACCAGTGCATAGAATAAAGTATAAAGAGCAAAGAGTAAAAATAGAATAACATAAAAATAAAAAACAAACTCACATGGCATCTGCCAAACAAGGGCATCTGTCATGTGTTAATTCCATTAACACATTTATAAAGTTGCATAGGGTCTTAACGTCTTGTAAAACTAGATTGCATTTAAGCGTGAGAAATTATCATTTACAAAATTCCATGAGAAATCTTTATCAAATAATTGCATGCCTTCCAATGTTTTTTTTAACAATTCACATGCAAATGGGAGTTCCAATACCCGAGATGTGTGTGTCTTCTATGATATGAATGACCAGGCAGAAATGATGGTATTCATCATATTGTACACATGCATACTTTTGACTGTGTGTGTGCGCGTCTGTGTATATCTATGAATGCATTATGTGTGTGTGTGCTGTGCGCGGTGTGTGCGTGTACCGGTGGGTGTGGTGTGTGAATATATTGTGTATGTGTGTGCACTGTGTACACACTGTATGTCAACAACATACCTGCCACTCCATCTGATGAGTGGCTGTCCTATTTAATTCCTGTGTAATCTGTTAAAGTGATGCATTTGTCAACGGTGATTTGTCTGAATGTCTGCAGTGTGTTTGTCTTCGGTGAACACTGTTTACCACCCGTCTAAGCCAATGCTGGTATTAACATGCCACGGGCTGATAGGTGGACATTTAATACAGTCAGCAGACAACACCAGGGCAGAGTGAAAGATGGAGAGGAAGAGCAAGGGAGTGAGAGAGGAGGGATAGGGTGATGAGATTGGGGGGTAGTTGGAGATAAAGATAGAGTGACCATGTGTGAATAGAGAACGCAGCAGCAGAGAAACGGAGAGAGAGAGACATGCAGACAGAGAGACAGAGAGAAAGATGTGATTGTGTGTGTGCAAGGGAGAGGTAGAGAGGAACAGCGATGGAGCAAGAGGGGGTGTATGGAGATGAGAATAGAGAGATGGGGGAAGAAGGATAGGAGAATGAAAGTTGGAGAGAGTAGTTGGAGAGAAAGACAGAGTGAGGGAGAGAGAGGAACATACAGAGAGACAACATGTGTTTGTGTCTAAGGGACAGAGACGGAGAGAGAGAATGAGAGAGAGAGAACGAGAGAGAGAGAGAGAGAAAGAGAAAGAGAGAGAGAGAGAGAGAGAGAGAGGTAGAGAGAGAGAGAAGAGATCATAGCTGGTGGTGAAAGGTTAGTCCAGTCAGGTGTATTCATGGTGATACAGGACCAGGCATTATAGAGGACAATAGAATAGCTGCATAATTTGTCAGTACATTTACACAGGGCTCAAACCGACTCAAGAGATCTTCGCCCATAGTAGAGAATAAAACAAGTATCTACAACAACACTCCACCTAGGTGACAGCCGTCATCCTGGGCTGTGTTCATGTGCCCATGAGCTGAACAACATTTTCATAAAAGAGATCTTTTTAAAAAAATGACATTCATAATCATAATTATTGCTAAAGGGAAATGTATTGTTAATTTACACAAACTACAGGGGCGCGCGGTGGCCGAGCGGGTGGAGAGCGCGTCCCCCAGACCATAGGTCCAGCAGTGCCGCAGGTTCAAATCCCCTGTCTGGCTTTTCTGCAATGTCTCCCCCCAACTCTTTGTCCCAGTTTCCGATTTAATCCTGTCACCATCTCTCTCAATAAAAAAGAGTGAAAAACGGCACTTGCGCCCAGAAAATAACTTTGAAAAAAAGAAAAAATTACACTAACTAACTAACCCGTGAGTACGTAAAATTGACACCTTGTTTTGTTGAATGAATGAATGAATGAATTCTTGAGTCTGATGAATGCGCTCCTTGCTTTTGATAGTCTGTTCTTCAGCCCTATCCTATACTAGTTCATCCCTTACAGCACTATTACATAGGGTGGATTCTCCAAAGTGGGACACTGCCTAATGTGGGACACCTACACTCCAGTGGCTCTGGCTCCTCCCTAAACTAATGAATGTCAGTGAAACTGGTAACGGCAAACTATGGTAATGTGTCTAACATTAAGTTTAGCTGTTCAACACTACATTTCACTGGCCCCTATTAGGCAACTGACTGACCCACATTAGGAACTTGCAAAAAAGGGCCCACATTAAGGCAATCCACCATATCATGTTATGACTCACTTTTATGTATTACACCACATGTGTTTTCGTGCGTGTGGATGCTCACCTGGTGAAATCAATAACAATATCGGCCTTGCCACTGCGGACCTCAGTGAATGTGAGCGGGGTGACGTCACTCCACACCCGCAGAGCCTCTTGCAGCACTCTGCGCACCTTATCCTCACTCATCTGCCATGGGAAGCGCACTATCCTGACAGACACAAAGACAGACACAGACACAGAATAATAATAAATCATTTTTGGGCACAAGAAACATTTTTCATTTTTATTAATTTTATTAGTGTGAAGAATGGCGTGGGGACGGGGTGCCAGCTGCGTGCGCTGTGAGACTAAGCCACAGGCACAAGAGTGTATGGGGCTGGATAATGCTGTCCAACCTACT
Source organism: Bregmaceros cantori (assembly GCA_900302395.1). Lineage (NCBI taxonomy): Eukaryota > Metazoa > Chordata > Actinopteri > Gadiformes > Bregmacerotidae > Bregmaceros > Bregmaceros cantori. Next base: position 10,625 of record OMKY01235226.1, on the reverse strand, counting down.
GCGCCACAGAGCCAGCATCTACACGGAATAATTACCTGCGCCGGGGCAGAGCCTGCGGAGGTGGTTATGTTTTCACCCGCGTTGGTTTGTCCCCACGATAACGCATGTTCTACTTGTGCACTGCAATCAGGCACAATAGACACATGGCATTTCCAAATGAACTCTTACTTCATTCTCACTTTTTACTGATGGTTTACAGAGCTGGCAAATTCAGTTCCAGAAAGTAAAATGAATGTTCTACTTGTGCACTGCAATCAGGAACAACAGACATTTTTCACACTTCCGTGTTCTTAAGGCCGAAATGCACAATTAAAAAATACATTTTATTACTGGCCCTGTTCTAAGGTGTACAGCATGTTGAAGAGAAGGAAGAATAAAGTACTGTGTATTCCCCATACTCTGTATCCACAGAGTAAAGTTACTGCTTGAAAATTGTAGCAATCCAGCATACAGTGCAGATGAGAGGATGTCTTTTTACTAGCATGTGGATGTCTGGTATACAGGTCCTAGCGCGGTCGCTTTCAGACATGACCAATCCAAATCAGAACTTAAAATAACCTCCGTAACGTACACTAGGACTCACCTGCCGTATTCATATCGACCCGGGACAATGGGGAAACGAGAAGAAAACTCTCCATTTTCCGATAGTAGCTGTGGTATATTGTTATTATTGTTTGATGAAGTTGTTGTGGACCTCCCCTACAAAGATATAGTTCCACTTTTTATGAAAAAGTCTATACCATGCCATCTGCTCCTAATTAACGAAGGTCAGGTTGATCTGCTAATCACATGCCTGTTTGCAGTGCACAGGTAGAACGAAAACATGGCAGAACCTTTACTTTCTTGAACAGCATTTGCAAATTATATCAGAAACAGCTAAAAATATCAAAGGGGTACTTCACATTCTGGCAAAAATTGAGCATATCATTTTTCATATTCTATTTTTTTTTTTAATAAAATTGACTGCCACACATGAAGAGTTAAGATTGAAAGAGAAAAATAGAAGCAAAAAACACACACAGATGCAGAGAGTGTCTGTATGAGAGAATTCAGCAAAAGAAACGTATTTTCCTCAGTTGACATGCAACATCCGACTCGCAAAGCCGCACGCACACACAAATATTTAAACGCAGAGCAGATACAAACCAATTGAAGACGGGAAATAACATCTTGTTTTCAGTTCAAACGAAAACACACTTGAGCTGTACAAACAAATATATAGAGAGATACACATTGAATATAAATAGTTCCTCTTTTTCCCATAAATTGGCTTCCAGATGGATAAAATTGGATAAATTGTTTCTTTTATTTCTTATTTCTCATTTTTATGGTTCATTCAAGTTTCGCTGGGGTCAGTTCCAAGCAAGTTACGAAGCTATTTGCTTGCGTGCAGTGTTGGTGACCGCCATCACTATGTCCCTGTTTACATCGGCAACTGCTGTGCAATGAGGAGGAGTGATAGAGTGTGTCTACTGCGTACCCGTGGGACCTTTGATCAAACCGAAATCGGCCCAGTTCCAAGGCACAGTCCATATGCTCTCGAGAGGCTTATCCTGCTTCCGTCGTTGACTTCTCACCTCCTCTTCTTCACCGTTGAAAGTAATGGCAGTTTGGTATATTTCATGCTATGTTCAAGATAGCCTTTGACAATTAATCTGCTTTCCCCGGTTCCTCCCTTCCCTTTGTCTACAGATTTGTTTGTTTGTTTGCTTATTTTATTTGGGTTTTAGTTTTTCTGTTTTCCTTAGTTCCATAGCTTTTTCTTTCTTATCTGTAAAGCGTCTTTGGGTGTCTAGAAAAGAGCTATATAAAACATGTGTATTATTATTATTATTATTATTATTTCATCATTTTCTTCACTGTTGCCGCTTGTAGCAGAATGTTTCTCCAGAGGCCCTGATCCAGTTTGGGATTCTCGATTTTGGGGCCAGCATGTCAAGTCTTGAACATTCGAAGACAAAGTTCTGCTATAGCTTGGGTTGTCTGTCTCTGCTCCTTTTCCCTTCTACTCTTCCTCAAGACAGAGTATTGTTAGATCGAATAAAGAGTGCATTATACTTAATCATACTAATTTCATAAAACTAGTATTTCCTAGTTGAACTCCAGCCTAAATAAAACCGATGCAAGAAAAATGTTTACAGGCGTTGCAGTAGCCGTTTGCATTGAATAAAATGCGGACAAGGTATGTTCAAAGCACTGTGCCATGAGTTTAAAAATGGACGCCAAATCGTCTTCCAGATTAGTGTGAGTGTCTCTAAGATCAGGTTGAGAGAGATCTTGTGTTATGCTTGTCGCGAGCAGATGGTTAGGAGCATTTCTTAGAAGCATCCGTGGCATGTCTCCAACACCTTTCTCACTCAACAACTACTGATGACTGAGCAGAGGCAGCCAGACAGCCAGACATTTCCCCATTTATACTTCAATGACATTGTCATAAATCACTGCTGCCGTAGCATCTGCATGAAAGACTTTACTCCGACTAATTTCCTTTGGGCTACCTAGAGATGCACATTGGACATTACTATCATTCTTCATCCACAACCATGTTAAACGTGTACGGTGGAGGATCTAGGTTGCCATCGTTTTGAGTAACTGAACCTTTTGTTAATGCCAAATGTCGCTGATGCTTACAACTAACATTGAGGTTAGGTGTAAGGTTTTAGGGCAATACTGCCTTGACGGTTTAGTGGAAGATAAAATAAATTGCCTTGACAACATCTCTGAATAGTCAGGACATCTACCAAGACCTGCTTAACGGCAATGAGAATTTTCTTCGAGATTATTCAATTCCTTATGGATTTTTTTAGAATGATGTTACTGTTATTGAATTGTGCTGGTGATTCTGACAAATACATAAATGATGAAATGATCACACAGAAGATTTTCTATGACACGGAAAATACAGATTCTGCACATTACGTATTTGGGGGTTTTGCAACATCTGGAGGTATTTTAAGGAGGTCTTTGTTGCAGGGGATCAACTGCAGATCGCTGACAGACCGCAGAGACGTGTGATTGTACGGAGCATCAAGGCACTAGCATAAGCACTAGCACAACTAGCCAGCGATTGTACAGTGCTTGTTTTCCAAATATCACTCCGTGGAGCCTCACAATGCTACCCCCCCCCTCCCCGCCCCCCCAAAAAAACGTATGGCAAAAACCACTGGATACGCACCCACATTCTCACATACACGAATGCCAATTTCAAAGCAGTTGTGTTAGTTGAACGATGCCACATCCCCGATGTAATCCTAACCCTGTGTGTAGCAGCCTGACCCCCCACCTCTTCCACTCTCCCCTATCCAGCCACATGTTAAACATATCAATGTATATATATACGTTCAGCAGTATCCCGAAGTACTGTATATGAAACTCAAAGCAAGTCACTTCAACCTCAGTGCGGTATTGTGAGGTTAAGGGTGAAATGGAACCCACATGTTCAGTGCGGGGTTTTGAGGGAGCGGGGAAATGTTTGCCGTGACACCACAGCCAGGCCGAGATCTGTACCATGCTCTGTTGTTATTTCAGTCGAAAGAAATGCTGGGAAAGCAATTAACATACTTGTATGGAAGCACAGTGGCATTCTTACTGTATGTCTGTCTTGTGTTCATTCACAATCCACTTTAAGGAAAACAGCACCGAGAGTCAATACATGCTTCGGGGTAAAAAAACCTCAACTTCTCCCATGAAACAACTCTCATATTGCTTTATTTTGAAAGGAGAAATGTGGAAGCGATTAGTTGATTCTATATTTACCCCTGTTTGGGTCCAAATGGCTCAGCTATGCTAACAAAGTTCCTCTGCAAGCGGAGTGCATGCACGGAGGCGAGATAGGTATGCATCCACTCAACTAACATCAGGGAAGATCATATTTCAGTATTCATTTTCGGTGGCTTTTTCCTTTGACGTGCTTACCAGTGGCATACTCACTCTATGCCCTTCTATTGTTCATTCAGCATCCATAGTGGTGTGGAAGCGGTATGTGTGGAAGCAGAACAGGAGGGAAGGATAGCGAGTTGTTGATCATTTGTGGCACTTTAGCTGCCGGCTAGTTGACGTGTTGTGCAGAATGTTGAAAAGTAATGCCTTCTGTAAAGTTGATAGATGCATTTTGGAAGGCAATTCATAATTAGGAACAGACATTTTGTACACTGATGCAAATAGCATTATGCAAGCCAAATGTTAGCTGATTAATTGCACGGGCGAATTAATAGATTGAAAATATGCCCTTCGTCCCACCTCTCCTTGTTTCTACTATTATGTACACTTTTGTTGACAGGTTAGACCACCGTTATTTGTGGTAGCTTTAACCATTACCATCCTTTAGAGTGGAGTCCACGCTGTCTAATTTCACAGAAGGGCTAGGCTTTATGGCTTAAAATACTATATATACATTTACATTTGGATGAATAAGCTGCAACGCGGTAGCGACACAGTGGCTTTTCTTACTTGTAAGTGAGATCCATCTTCTCCCAGCGGCCTCCGTAGACCACGAAGCGTTTCCTCCGGCCACTGACAGAGTTCTGGCCTGGAATGTCGGGGACCCCGCACCGCGGCCGGCTCCAGGCCTGGCTGGTGTTGTCCATGTCCTTGGATGTGTGGTGGGCCATCCTGTCTCTCTTCCTCATGCTCATGAACCGATCATAGCTCTGCATGGCACGAACAGACACAAGGGGGAGGAAGTAGCATCAGTCTGCGCATCGCTGTATCACCACAACCAATGAAGACCTCCTTGAAAGGCTTTTTGTGTGTGTATGTGTTTCTGTGTGTGTGTGTGCTTGCTTAACTCAGCGCCGGCCATTTTAACACCAAAACATTTGTTTTGATGTTGTGTTATTCTCCACAAATGAGAAGAAGGTGCAAGTCTTTATAAAGGGCTTCCTGCACACTCCTCGCCATTGCAGAGATTGGCATTGAGTACACAACACCTATAACATACAGACAACATGCAACTGTCTATGTTATCCCGGAGACACATCAGGCTCTCTCTGTGCAATGATTGTGTCTCTAACCTGCAGTATGTTGTCTCGTCCACAAATATGACCATGAGCTGGGAATGTCGTGTTTCTATATGGTGCAAACGATACCCCAACTATTTGCTCGCTCGTCGTGGCAGTTCTTTCAATGTGGACATGGATGGCCACACATTTCCTTAACTATGCGCAAATTTGTCGTTAACTATTCGTGAGCCTCCCAATTCATGCCACAAAATGAGAAGTGGTACGATGAAATCGTGGCCAAAAGTTGTGCAAGTGTCAGGGTGTCCAATGTCAAGGTCTGTGGGGCTGAAAGAGTTCAATATGTTCTGCAATGTTGTTGGATTAACTACTTCGATGAAAAAGTTCACTGGACACACAAACAAAGTCTTTACATTTCTGCTCAACATATGCAAGGAAAAAAACTGTTTCTGAGTCTAGTGGTCTTGGGAGGCAGAGTTCTGTAGTGCCTGCCGGAGCGGAAGTAGGGTGGTAAAGTGGTGCACGGGGTGGACAGATAACATTGCACACCACTTTTTCACCCTCCTTCCCTGCGGCAGGTGCTTCAGAGCTCTGCTCTCCTAAGACCACTAGACTCAAAACAGTTTCTTTCCTTGCGCCGTGATGTTGTTGAATTATCCGTGCAAAGTGCAGTACTGAACATTCTCAAAGCATGTTATTTCCTGACTAACTAGTGGCTGCATACTTGCTCTAGCTTTGTAGCGCTGCAAGCTAACGTAACATTGGCTTGTGGTTGCAATTCCGATTCTTGAAAAGATCTACGAGGCTAACTTTGCCCTAGTGAACTGTGTTTTGCCTGTTCAACATTAGACTTTTGATTCGGAGAACAAACATTCAGTTGTTAACACTTGTTAAAAGCACCAGCGTTGCTTCAAGCAGTGTTAAGAAAGCCTCAAACACTTCAATGACCATCAATGCAGAACACGAGACAGATGTTTGAAAGCCGTGTGTTAGTCATTTTTCTGGTCTGCTGTTTCTCGCTGCGCATTGAACTACTTTCAGACACCAGATTGTAAGTTTCAGGCACTTTCAATTGAATTGGCATGTCCTTTCGAAGCTTTGAGCGTAAAAACCGCTATTAGGAAGAAGGAAACAGAGCATACTAGAAACTCTGGTTACTATTCTAGTAATATGCTAGCTAAAGAAGCAAATTATATATTTACTCTGATATATGCTGCATGATTGCAGGTCGGGTAAAGAGCTTTCTGTTTAAATGTGACTTTTTTTTCAAGTTTGAATGCTGGAAAACCACCTGCCTCTGTTCTAACATTTGTATTCCCTTCATTTTGTCAATATGGCGCGCGTAACCACAGATGTTTTCAAGTTCGCCATGGCAGTTTGCTCATAATAGACCTTTAAAACCTTCATCCTTTTCTGATTTAGACTGCAAACAGCTGAGTGATTTAAAGTCAGGGGTCCACTGTCAGCACGTTCCACTGTACGGCTTAGCGGTTGAGAGTGTTTGCGGAATTTTTATTTTTCAGTTTTGTGTAATGTCTTCCAGACACTGGCAGGAGATCTCCCGCTAAGGCGACCTTTACCCCTTAAAGTTGCTCTGCACCAGCGCCAGTTAGGTTAGCTTATCTTAGCTTATCTTATCTTAGCTGTGACAGTACAAGCATCCAGTCATACATAGTTTGCAATATGCTGGGAAGTCAATATATCTCTTCTACTTAGCGAGGAGATTCATAATTCCACACCATGAATGGAATTATCTCACAATGTGAGTATACCATCAACATCAGCACCTGGCTTTATTGGTGAGATGAAAAGATGGTGTATGGTTGTATACAGTAAATGTGTGTACTGTTTACAAGACAAAAACTGCAGACAAGCACTTTTTCTTATAGCATTGTAGCTTTGTGTGTCATGTTCACCAAGGACTGGCCCCGTGGCGTAGCGGTTAAAGACGCTGCGCCGCAAGGCAGCCGCATAAATAGTCTTGTTAGTGTGGCTCAAGACTACAACACGGTTAGCGTTAGATTGGATAATTTTGGCGTGATGTAATGTTTGAATCTGTTGTTGGTAATTAAATGTGGGTTTGGACTGAATCTACGGTTTTGATGATATTCATGCATATATTAAATATGTATGCAAACCAATCTGTTCATTATCACATTCTCAATTCATGCAGGTTGAAATCATGCATTGTATAAACATTGTTATAAGCAGAGCACATATAAAGTTCAAATAACTTTATAGTTGCAATTATACAGTTGAACACAACATAGAACTTTTTACAGAGTTTACAAGTCTTTACAGGAATGGTCATCGAACAATATTTGAATCTCTCACCCCGTAAGATCTTTATATAGGTGTGAATCTGGCCGGTAACGATGCTCTGCCATGTTGCCGTGTCTCTTCATCGCTTTCTCTCTCTAACTTTGTCTGTCACAGAACATCACTATTTGTTTCTGCCCAAGTTTCCTCCCCCATCGGGGGTCGACGATTTATGATGACATTTAGAGTCAGGCAGAACCAGGCTGTAGCATGGTATGATGGTCTCACATTACAAACTGAAGTATACCTAGTATTTAAATAGTATTTAATATTGGATTGTACAAATTATGTGAATCCTATTTTTAATTAGCATTGCATTATAATAAACCTCAACAGAGCCCATCAAATCTAAAAATCTGATCCTCGGCTCCGTTTCTGCCGACCAATCAGAACCACTTTGAGGCGGGCTCTCTGCGAGACACCTTCTACTCCATCACTTGTCACGCCTACTGTGCTGTGATTGGATAACTTTAAAAAAAAAAAATAACGCTCCACATCCCTTTTTGATCGGATCAAAAAGGGGTGTGGAGCATTATTAAGAAAAAAAAAATCAAAGTTACCCAATCACAGCACAGTAGGCGTGACAAGTGTTGGAGTAGAAAGCAGACCCAAAAGCACTTTTAAGCAATGCACTCGTTTGGTCTTGCTTGCCAGGCTAGGACGGGTCTGCAGTTATGCGTATTGCACGCCCGTGAGTTTTGGAGAAGTACAGGTTGTCTATGGTGTTACATTACTGGTAATAATTTTAGTAGTTACTTGTAACTGGTGGTGCTGCGTACGACCTGGCGATCAGGTGACAGGACGTTGTAGCCATGGGCAGCGTGGATGTTAAATGACCTCATGAGTTTTTATTTTAGGTTGTGTCGAGTATTCCTTGACACGTTCCCATTGTCAACATCCATTAACTCTACCAGTGCCAAACACTCTTCACGCCACACAAAAAATACTGTATTTTCCGCACTATAGATGAGTTTGGTGTGTAGTTCTGGTAAAAATTCTACCCTGAATATGACTTCTGGTGTCGTTACGTCGCTGGGTTCTGACTTATATTTGAAATTGTGTATTTAGTGGGACAGCACACACCTATTGCGTTATTTAAAAATGATGATGGTAACTTGTGCTGTGCTATTCCACACCCAAATGTTCTAGCGTGGATCTGTGCCCCACAAACGCATGATTCAATAATCTGCACAACCCATTCCATTTACTCATTTTTGACGGACTTACCAGTGAATGCAGCCACCCCATTGGTCGAGAAGAACCTGTGACCACACCAAAATGTCCGCCTGTTTTTGGTGCAAAAACTTGCTAAACTTGTCTATAGTGCAGTAAGCATGCTACTGTGATGTTTAAAAGTCCACAAAATACTGTGTATGAATTATATTCAAATTGAATATTTCAATGAAACCAGTTCAGCAGACACCAGGATAATGGTATGTAGCAGGGCGGTGCAGGGTGGTAGATCTCTTTTCTATCTCTTTGTCTGCGGATCCTCACGCCCTCCGGGCTACGACAGGATGTGCTGTCTGGTTGCCTCGGAGGAACCGGCGTTTTTGAGTCAGGCATCTTCAATACCATACTATTACATTACATCATTAATTTTAAGCGTCTTTGGGTACCTGAAAAGAGCTATATAAATAAAATGAATTATTATTATTATCACGAGACAACCTGCAGTAACATATGAAGAATGTATGATTGTATGTGTTTGCGCATGTTACTCATGTCCAGTGGTGTACCACAAGGCTCAGTCCTAGGACCACTTCCCTTCCTTTTAGTTTTTTGTCTTTACACATTAAAAGTGGAGATAATTTGATATTTTCTCTGAACTAAATCCATATCAAGGCTTATTTCTTTCTAAGAACTGCAGCCACAACTGCAGAGCAATTAAAGCTTTGCGTTGGGGTAAAGAAATTTGTGAATTGATGGGTTTGTAAATGCACTGTTGGCCTGAGAAGCTACACGCTGCACATATGCCACCTTTCTGTTGAGAATAAAATGCTTTGGGGCAGACAAAAAAACAACGTGAACCTTTTGCTATTCAAATATACTCTAGAGTCAAATTTGTGCCAACTCTGATGGCTATGGCTATTTTGAGAAGTGACAACGCACAACAACTTGAACACACACATCGCAACAATAACACACACACGGACACACAATCAACAAACAAAATAAACAAAATGAATAAAATCATTAAAACATCCAAAAACCAAACCACACAAACCACATTCCTCTAGACTGAGAAACAGTTTCTTCCAAAGCGCAGTGATGCTACTGAACACAGGGGGTAGCCCCGCTTCATATGTTAACATGTTACATGTGCTGATTCTATGCCAATGTCACTTTATAACTTAAGTGCTCATTTTATTTCTGTTTGTGTTGACCTTGTCATTATGGGTTTCATGCCCAACTAAAATTCCATGTGTGTGTACTGCTGTATGTATAAGCAATATGGAAAATTAAAATTAACATGACTCTATAATCTTCACACAATCCATGTGTTGATTAATCAACACAAGTGTGATTCATCAACACAAGGACACAAACAACAACACCACAACCACACAGAGTGGCACCAACAGATCACCTACCAGCCCTCCACAGACGCGGTAGCTGTGAAGAGATAAGCTTGGATGTGTGGGTGCGTTGGAATTCCACCGTCAGCTGTGCGGCGGAGACGCTCGGCGGGGCACGTACGCTGGGCCGCGCACATGTGCTGTAGCTTAGCATCCTAGCCACACATGCTAACGGGCGTGTGCTGTAGAGCACCATGCTAGCCATGCTAACAGACATGTGCTGTAGCTCAGCATGCTAGCCACAAATGCTAACGGACATGTACTGTAGCATATCATGCTAGCCACACATGCCAACTGACATGTGCTGTAGCATAGCTTACTAGCCACACATGCCAACGGACATGTGCTGTAGCTTAGCATGCTAGCCACTCATGCTAACAGACATGTGCTGTAGCTTAGCATGCTAGCCACACATGCTAATGGACATGTGGTGTAGCTTAGCATGCTAGCCACACATGCTAAAGGAATTGTGGTGTAGCATAGCATGCTAGCCACACATGCTAACAGACATGCTAGCCACACATGCTAATGGACATGTGCTGTAGCTTAGCATCCTAGTCACACATGCTAACGGACATGTGGTTTAGCATAGCATGCTAGCCACACATGCTAATGGACATGTACTGAAGCATAACATGCTAGCCACGTAACGGCTGTGTCTCAAATCAGTCTCTATCCGTTACTCCCTATATAGTGCACTCATACATCGATGCTCACCACTTTTAGGGTACATGGAGAATTCGGACACCCCTACAAAATGGAGCGCGCC
>OMKY01235207.1:0-16278 GCA_900302395.1 Bregmaceros cantori | reverse complement strand
GAGATGTTTGCTCGTGTTCTGCAAACAAGTCTGCAGCACAGACATCTGTCAGCCATGTGCCTGTGCAGAGCAGCCTTTTGTGTCTGCCCCTCACTGAATGTGGACGTGTGTTATACACGCACGGGAGTGTGTTCTGTGTGGCTGCAGGTACAGCTATGGTGAGGAGTTTCAGATGCATTATTGTATGTTCGTCCCGAATGTGAATTGGGCTCCCAAACAGGGCTTTGAACCAATATTTTTTCCCATTCGGTTCGTTCCGAACAGAAACAGAATTATAACATTTCTGGTTATGAGTTCCACCAATAAATTGACGTTCCCGAAAAATATTGTTTCCGGAACAATTAATTCCGTCCCAGTCAGCTGTTTAATTCTATATAATATATGTCAGGGTGAACCCACAACAACTCGCTACAGAGACCCGCTGGTAGCGTTCTACAACCGACATCTCGTCGCATGTGGGGGCGAACCCACAACAACTCGCTACAGAGACCTGCCGCTGCCCGCTGGTAGACAGCCGACGTTGCGTGTCGGGGCGAGCCCACAACAACACGCTGCAGAGTCCCGCAACGATTCATACTGCATCGTAGATTTTATAAATACACTTGTTTTATTTTTGAAGTTATCCTAAAGTGCACGCCTTTGAGGAACAAAATAAACGCGGTATTAACCGGTTACCACTATTTTCTAATAACTGTTCCTATTCCAGAACATCAAAAATAATAACGTTTCCGGTTTCGTTTCTGTTCCTTGGAAAATACAAAATGTTCCCGGTTTCCATTTTCGTTCCTTGAACTGGTTCAAAGCCCTGGTCCTAGGGGAATCCTAATCACGTGCCCAAGCCACCTCATCTGGCTCCTCTCAACGGCAGAGAGTCTCTACTCTCTAAAATAGAGCCCCGACACCCTGCAAATGGAAGTCATTTCGGCTGCTTGCACCCAAGATCTTGTTCTTTCCGTTGCTACTAAAAGCTCATAACCACAGCTTTTCCCTCTACACGATAGAAAACTACCTGAAAACACGTCACTTGGGGGCTCGCAGGCTAAGTTCAATGTTGAGCCCTGGCGAGGGGAAAATGTTACGTTTTCTCACTAATTTGCACCGCTCGGTTTTTGAGAACTTTTAATCTTCGGCAGACGCCTAGCGTTTCAACTGTTTCTATGGTGCAATTTATATTGGAAAAGTGTGTTTCTTACTCTGCAATATCTTACTGTGACCTTACATCGACCACACCAGACAGGGTTACCAACCATCCTGAAAGAAAGAAAAAAAGAAAAGATGAAATCCCTGCTTGACTTCAATGTTATAGACGAGCTTCAATTTGACGATTTAAAGACATACTATATAACTTCTGTTTGTCAGTCCAAAGAACCTTTTTTATTTTAAAATATAAATTAAAAATGTTTCCATAATTTCAATTATTTAATTAGTCTAGTCAGTTAATAATCCATTTCATATTATATATATTTTTTAAATTTAAATAGCATTCATTAAAATTACATTGAAATTACATTTCATTTGTTCAATTTCAGGACATTAGCAACATCACTTTGTCAATTCTTTTTTTTTTTGCTACTTTGTTAAAATCAGATTCTGGAGCTAAAATGACAGCATGTTAATGATGACTTGACTTGGGACTTGACTCGCCCAAGAAGGACTTGAGACTTGAACGATACCTGCTGATCTTTGCTCAATTTGGGCCCCCTTAGGTCTGTCAGTGAAAGTAAAAATAATATAAATGTAATATTATAGTTTATATTGATTGTGACAGTAAATTGCACTTTGGCCGGTGTCGGGCTATTCTGCCATTTGCTGGTCTGAAAATGCAACAACAAGTCAATGTCACAAAACACACTCATGACAACATAGAAAGTGGAAAATGAAGACCTATAAATAAAGACAGAACAGCAGTATGTTACACAAGTTAACTACACTGTATGTTATGTTGCGGGTCTCCACCTGAAATGGCCATGAAGTCTGTTATTTTTGACTATCTTGAATCTTATATCATGTGTATAGAACGTCGCTGAGCCCTCAGGGGGTCAAAAAGGGCGGCCCCTTTTCACATGCCAGTCCAACCCTGAACACATGGATTGATTATCTATGGCTGTGTCCGAAGATCGCTTCCTAACCCCTACTTCCTACTCCCCATATAGTGCACTCAACAACAACGGCTGAGTCGGCGCCGTCAACATTATTATAAAATATAATTATAAAAAATATAATTATAAAATTCAACAAGCATCACAAAAAGTCAGAGGTACTTACATGTATAAATATTTGCCGTGGTCGGTCGCTATTGACTCCCGCCGGGCCATTTTTTTGGGATTTTTTAGTCATTCTCAATGCATCCCACAGTGCATCATGGGTTATATTGCTCCGTCTAGGGTACATCGATGCTCACAACTTTCAGTGCACTATATAGGGTACATGGAGATTTTGGACTCCCCTACAAAATGGCGTGTGCCCCATATAGTGCACTATATGGGGGATAGGGAGTGATTTCGGATCACAGCCAGTGACTTATTGCCAAAATAAATTGCAATCATTCAGCAATATTCATCTCCTAGGGAGCCTTTACGAAGACATTTGCTGTTAAATTCTTTGGTTGCGGAATAAAACCCCATGTGTTTTTTCTTTCATTTTTTCCCAACATTCTGTGTTACCCAAAGCAGGACTGAACTGGCTATCTGGCATACAGGGCATTCCCAGTGGCCATCCGTATATTTGGGCTGATCAGAACCACCATTCCAAGATGCCCACCTTCCAGTCCCAATCGCCACGACAGATGGGGGTAATGTAAATGCAGTAGTCCCAGTTCAGTCCTACTCCACTACAAATATCAAACTATATTTTACCTTTCTTGTATGAGACGCGGTTATTTCTCGTGCCGTTCCGTGCATCTTTCAGTGGCAGCCTTCATTCTTGAACTGACACCTTCTGACATTGAGCTGTAAAAAATGTGGGGTAATTCTGTGCTGCCCAGTAGCTCATATGCCTCAATGGTGCGGTGTGTCGGTGGTTCGAATTTCGCAACCGACGTTTTTCCCGCATGTCTGCCCCCATCTTCACCTGTTTTTGCTAACCCTAATAAATCAAGTTTGGGAAAAACAGCCTGAATGGGCTGGGAAAAAGACATTAAAAAAAATTTGGGGTGATTCATCAGAACCTCTGCTATTGACAGTGGTGTGTAGTGTAACGGTGGGCCGTGGTGCATTGTGGGAGATGGTGGTAAGCAAAGCTCACATCCACAATAGTCCAAAATTGGAGCAGATTCTTAATTGGTCATTGGGTCGGCAAGGATCTGTGTGACCACGAGTGTGGGATTGCCGGACCAACGGTCCTCTGAGGTGGCCTAAATAAACCGTGCAGTTGAGAGGTTGAGTTTAACCTCTTGCTGATTGGATAACGCACAGTGACTGCCCGCTTTTTATTCGCCACAATATTGTCTTCTCTGCATACCAAGCTGTGACTTTAAAGCCCCGGTTCCACTGCACGCATAGGGAGCTGGAGTGTTCGGGACTATCCGCTTAAATTGTGTCTCTACGACGCCGGCACCATGGTACCGGTAGAAATTTTCGTGACTGCTCGAGAGGTAGTCCGAGGCGTCCTGTCGGAGGCATGTTGGGCCACTGATTGGTTAGCCACTGCTTCGAACTGATTGGGCGAGGCAAGGGCACGCCAAATGCGCGCCGCCAATTGGCACCTTCCGTGGAGACACGGGGTGGAGACACGGGCATAATGCTGTGCCCCATTGTAAGCACAAGTTTGTGCTTACTAGAGTTCTCCGTGGAGAACCTTAACTGACATGCAAAACCTGTAAGGAATGGTACCAGAAATAACCCGTCTTTTGTTATTGATGACAATAATATATTTGAAGTAGTCATTTAAAAGTAAAAGTTCTGATTAGCTCTTAAATCGGTGCTGACTAGACACAAACTATATCTTGATAAGTGTTTCTGTGAAAGAAAAGTGCCATTTTGTCTTTGTGCATTAGTTTGTATTTAGTTTTGTTGTTGATGAAACGAACTGAACCAAGATGTTGAAGACATCATGAGCTGTTGGCGAAGGCAACGCACACATTTCACTGTGCATGAGTGGACTTGCACGGCTGGGAGGTTTATTTTAAAAATGTATTTAATTTTGTACAGTGGTGTGCAGAAATGTCAGAATTTAGGTGTGACACTGGTCGCTATAAACCGGAACTTGCACCAACATGCCACTAGATGGTGTTAAACCCCCACCCCGCTCAGCGCTGTCCAGTTTATTATACTCATATGGTCGATACTGTCGGGGAGATTCTTGTGATTCGTTGAAAATGTTGAGCAGTTGAACATTTTGGATACAAATATTGCACTTTTTGTGGACTGAAAAATTGCACCTTGAGAACGCGCAATTCCCATTTTGGGGAGGGGCGAAAGGGGGGGATATTTGATGATATTCTTTAGGATTGATTACTTGCTATTTACCCACCCGGAGAGGTTTGGTGAACTTTGTCCAAGTTGTGAGCATTTCTTGTGACTTTTGATTCAATCATTAGTGATGAGAAAATTGTTATTTTTAATTATTATTGTGTCTCTTTGCTCTTGCACTACGTCTCTGGCATCGTTTACTGAGAAAAAAATAGTCTGTGAACTTGTATCATTGACATTTATTGTATTATTAACTTTATTCAGATTCTGATTACCAATCAATTACAATCAGGGGTCTAGTGAGCGTGGTACGCGAGTGTATGCCATCCACTCAGATGAAAACAAAATACCTGCTAATCAGTGGTGTATGTTAATAGAATCCCCAGTAGAGGGAATTCGCATTAAAACACTCCCTAACTTATGGGCTGTGGCGCAACAGCAGCCCCAACAGATGAATGGTGAACATGGCACAGACAGACGTTTTTATGTAATGACCCACTTGCTTTGAGGTGTTGATTCATAAGATGTGTTTATCATTTTTTTAAAAGATGAAGACAGAAAGTAATGAACTCGATTTTAGGTTTCAGTTTTTTAAATTAATTGTTAGTGTTTCTAAGATGTGTTTGTAAGAAGAAGAGCAGATGGAAGAAATGTGGAAAAGTTAAAAGGAAGTTTATCCGTGGCCAAAAAAAAAATGTTAAAAATCGATTGTTCATGTTTAACCTTCAATTTGTATGCTTCCATCTATTGGCAGTAAACCGTACTGCTACTGTTGTGTATTTGACGGAGGCCGACGACGATAATGGACGATAATCCCCACTACACCACCGAGTACAATAGAGAATAATTCCTTGTTCTACATCCTTTATGGTAGATCAAGTTAATTACAGTGTCAAAGATACAAGCTCGCAGACTACGAGTTTTTCTTAGCATGCTGCAAGTGACCTGGGGACAACACAAGCTACAAGTCTAATGCAGACAACAGGTACACAAACCAACCCAAAATAAAAACACGAAAAAGGGAAGAACTTGAGAGACTATATACCCTGGCAGTCTGTGTGATGCTTTGGAAACCAGTGATTTTGGAGTGTTTTGCCTACATTAGGAACTGTTTTTGTTGTTGTTTTTGTTTGTTTTCTAATTATTGGATTAAATGTAATAATGAATGCTCCCGATGTGGATACAGTTGACCAAACTTGGGGGGACTGACTCTCAGTTGGAAGAGCCAACTAAGCTCCAACAACTGGAGAGTTGATGACCAAAAAGGTTGGTGGTTCGAACCCCAGCTGCGACAGTCTCTGTGCCAGTGTCCTTGGGCATGGCAGCGAACCCTAAATTATTCACAATGGGTCATGGTTGAATGTCAAGTGTGTGTGTGTGTGTGTGTGTGTGTGTGTGTGAGAATGTGTACATAATTCCCTGATTTGGATTACTAGTATTCAAAATATTTAGCAATCTAAAAATTCTAAATCAAATGGCATTATGAAATCCTCCAAAAAAGGAAAATTGTCCATTAATGCGTTCACAGAGAGCCTGACTAAATGATTGCATAAGGTGATTTATTCTGAGAAACTGGCCAACATTTAACCAGTGTGAAATATATCTTACTAGATGACTAGTGTTGCCTTAGATGTTATTTTACCACAGAAGACGTTAGGATTAAAACATGCAAAACATATCAGTCGGGACAACTTTCTTTACTTCTCAGTCACACGCGAAAAGCAATACAATAATTTCATAACAGACAAACGGTCCAAATGAGAGCTACATTACTCTTTTATGATGCCTGGCTGATAATAATCTCAAAATATTTCATCATGATTTTAACAATAAACCATCTCAAACAGCATGATGGAGATCTTTTGATAGACCAACCACAACTGTGCGAAGTGAGTGAAAGATCGTAGACCGTAGTCATTAAGAAAAGAACATTCAAGTTATGAATATAATACATTTATCCCGACTTTGGCTTCCGCCCTTTCACACTGTTGGCAAGACAATGACTCATTAATAGTAGCATCGGGGGCGATGGTTGGAGGAACAGTGATGTAGCCCTATGGAAATAGAGCTTGTTGTATAATTACAGTGATGTGTTTTCAGCCAAACTGCCTGATGGCGGCAAATTGAAGCCGTGAACATTCAGTGTTTTGTCATTTTAATTATTGGGGTTTGCAACGTCAAGTATGATATTGTTGAGGGAAGGATGGCCAAATTTCCAAAGCTGAAAATATCCGGGTGAGATCTAAAGAAAATAAAGATTTGGGGAGCATTGCAGCATTGGGGAAATGCTACTTTTGCAATAACAAGAAAAAAAAATCCAGAATTAAATAAATTAAACCTTTTTTTAAAAGATGTGTATGTATTTGTTGAAATTATAAGTAATCCAAAAGTAATGCCCTATTAAATTTGGATATAGATAACAAGGCATGTATCGTATATTATTTACATAAGTCACTGAGACTCATGCAGCCTCTACAGTATGACCTGTTTATCTCCTCACGTGGAGCAGGCCCACGTTATCCTTTCCTTCTGGGAGTGTTCACTGCCCTCCAATGGTTGCTACACAATGCTACGGTGGATGAGCGACTGTAGCCTCGCTGCTTTGGTCAATGATGAATATATATACACATATATGTATGAATAAAATTATTATCATCTACATATTATTATTATTATTAGATATTTTCTATGCACATTTCTCATGAATGACAAGGTATTTTTTATACCTTGCAGACGGCAGATATACTATATAACACCATCAATGTCATGGAAAATTATTATACTGGAATATAGAAGTAGAGAAATGAGTGAATTTGTGTGTGTGTGTGTGTGTGTGTGTGCGCGCGCGTGTGTACGGTCAGATTCTAGAGCTGTGTATAGGACGATATTTCTTGCTCGTTGATGAACTTTGGTTTCTCACCTCCATCGTAAAAAATCAAACGACAAAATCTCTCCCCAGTGTTGACATAGACTACAGGTGTCGGCAGGGCTAAAGGCGTGTTCATATCAAACACCCGTGTCAACATTAGGGTTGGGTAATATCGAAATCTTCATATCCCAATATCGTGGTTAGAAAATATCACGATATCCAATATTATAGAAAGCTAATAGAAATAATGTCTAGTGGCCTGTTCAGGGTATGGGTGAGTTGACCGACAGGGTGATGGTGGTTTCGGTCCAGCTGGTTACACTGGTCTGGAACCAATGGTACGGACAGCAAAAGCCTTGACGGGATCTAGATACGTCTGTGTACCTCTTGTTGGCGCCAGTCATGTCTCGGGTCGGAGAGACATGGGCCCACGTGGGGCCACTGCCTCGCCAACAGCGATATGCCCAGCTGGACTGAAACCACATCAATGAATTGATGGCAGCAATACTCGATGATTTGACTGGGAAAGTTCAAACCTGGTCTTTGTTTCGGCAGAATGCTATTAAACAACAACCTTTTTTGGCATTTTCAGTGGCGTTTGAAGGCATTAAGCAGTGAAGCAGATAATGGAAAGAAGCTATTCCTTAGAATCACAATATTCTGCATTGTTGAGACATTAGCCAAGCTTATTCCTAGATGTGGTTGGAGTTGAACACGCCTTGAAACCTGCTGGCGGTGTCTGCTGTGAACAATGGACAATAAAATGTTTTTTTTTTTTGCTTGGCTTTGATTGTATAAACCATGTGTTTAGAAACATTACCTAGTTTGTTTATGATGGACACTGTAAACTCTAGACTTTTCTACGTATATATACGCCTCGGACTCAAGTGGACACTTCCTGTGGATGGGTTGGGTGGGGGGGCATCTGGATTCAGGAGAACGTGGGGATGTTTTGAAACGGAGTGGAAGGACGCTCCTTTTCATGACGTCATAGACTCATGAAGGCAGAGCCATCTTGATCGTGTCATGTCAGTCTATAAAACTTCAATGGAATTCATTGCGTATTATTTCAGATTCTTTTTTTTTTTTACCTTTGAAGAAGTTGTAATGTCCGCTGTGAAATGTATGATATAATAGTTTTATGAAAATGTCCTTTTATTATGTTATATTTCATGTGTTCAATAGTTTGAAACAGTCTCTTTCCTCTCAGCCAATTCGATCAATCGTAGGGCGTATTCAAACCAACCAACCCGGGTCTGACTCATTTTAACCGAGATACCCAGTTGATATGAATGCGCCAAGCGGGTCTGAGCGCCCGTTAAATCATCCGAGACGAGCCCAATTAGACGAGGTGGTCTCGACCCGGGATTTAACCCGCAGAAAAGGCGCCCGGACTCGGAGCAGTGCGATCTGAAACCGGCCGCGCTAGACCCGTTTCGCACTGAGGAACAGCAGGATGCATTGTGACTTTTTGGATACATTGGCAACCCGCGCTGCATCCAGGAACTAACCCGCGACAAATTCAAAATGCGGTTTGAATACGCCCGTAGTGCTGAGGAGTGGTGCTGAGAATGTAATGGCAATTTAATTCAAGTCAAGTAGCACCCTCGTGTGACTGACAAATTGTCACCACTTGAAGGGTTGGAATTGTGCTACTTAAAAATATTAAATTAAATCAGCTACTACACCTTTAACCATTATAACATCATCAGCTAGTTAGCCACATCTGTCCCTTTTGGAACCTTCAGTGCTGAACGAGGTGACTTCAGTTGGGCGATGAAGTCATAACGCTGTAAGGTGTCATAGTTGACTGTCTATGATGCCGTGAAAGAGTGCAACATCAGGTCTTTATGACGTACCAAAGGGTCGTGACTTATACCATCAAAGGCGATTGTTCTTTCAGCTCTATGACGTCATGATCCCTCCGCAGGGATGTATGAAAGTTTTTTTTTCTGACCATAATGTCTGGTAATCAGCTGCCTATTAAAATACTTTTGGATCTAACTATTGCTTGTTGTTACTATGAGTCCACTGTGGAATTCTACGACATTCCATTTGCAATGATGGCATGGAATGAAAAGCAATAGGGCTGTTGCATGTGAAACTGACAGCGCACTGGTTCCAAAATGGCCGCCGCCGCCAAACCAAAGCCAAGCCGTGACGTCACGTCAACAGCCCTATAACTGCAATACATAGAAAGATAGATAAGTCTGTTTACCAAATGAGGATAATAAGCAATTGGATGCACCGTAAGGGCTGGTGATAGGCAGAGATTGCAAAAGTACTGCGATTTCTTACTTGAGTAAGAGTAAAATACATTTGTATAAAAACAACTTGAGTAAGACTACAAGTACTGATCCAAATATCGACTTGAGTAAAGTGAAACATTCAGGCTTACAAAAAGTATTTTTGAAAGTAAAAAGTACGGGCTGTAACAATTTTTGAAAGTATGAGGTACAAAGAGCAAAACCTAAATTTGAATCTTCTTTGATCTCGATGACAATGTTATGATCTTTAAATTCAATATATTTGATACGCAAACACACATGTATTTAGCGGGGGCGGGGGGGGACAGAGAGTATGTGCTACAGACGTTCTTTGTGTTCTGCGTTGCCCCCCCACCCCACCCCAAAATGAGGTCACCGTGAAGGAGGGAGTGGGGGGGTGGGGTGATGACCTTCTATCAATGAGTGCTTGTCGACACCATTCACCAGGTTTTGACCTGACTTTTCTGCCAGTTATATTTTAAGGTTTGAATAAATTGTTAAAAACCTAGCTTAACTTACTTCACTTAAGGTTCATAAATCCCACTGCCGAACATTGAAATTAACATCTGTTGGCATTACCGCCCCCTACTGCCTCATCCACACTATACATAGCCCTACCATCTACCATTGGTGTGCAAATAAAGTAACAACCCTATTTTGGGGAAAGTAAGGAGTAGAAGTACAGATATTTTTGTTACAAATGTACTCGGTACAAGTAAAAACTCACCAGAGAAAAAAGTACTTCTAAAAGTACACGTACATGAAAAAACTACTTAAGTATTTGTACTTCGTTACTTGCCATCTCTGGTGATTATCATGAAGTTCTGACTTTTGTGGATTCGAGGCCAGGTGAGACAGGAAATATGACGACTAGATGCTTTTGTTTTCACCCCCTCCTTTGGTCCGTGGCACTAATCTATGCTAACAAAGTACTGCTCGCGCCCGAATGAGTGCACACACGCAGGCAAAATGTATCGACTCGGCTAACATCAGAACATTTTTATTTAGAATTGTCGGTGGTCTTTTCCAATAACAAAGATTATGACTGATGTCCTGCATGTTTTGAGCCACTACAGAGTCTCAGCTCTTGGAGTCTACGCTTTTAAGGGGTTACACTAAAGACAAAGACGCACACAAACAGAAGAAGAGATGCTTGAGGTCACGACCTCTCGAGTGTCCTCATCCTTGGCGTTTGAAAGGCAACGGCATCCCTTTAAGAAGTGAGCGTGGCGGCGGCGCCCATTGTGTGCGCACAAAGAGACTCCACATCACCCCGGCAGAGGGCTCATTTCAAAGTCATAATTGAATAGTCGTATCTCCACCGCTGCTGTCAACTCCGATGCACGGAATGGGTGAGTTATTTTTTTGCCATTTTATAATTTCAGTGCGGTGCCTTGAAATCGAGTTGCTCGATTCTGCCTCATTTGTAAATCTTGATTTTTTTCTGTTTTTGTTTTTTAAAACGAAAGAAAACCACACATTTTAAAATATGCAAAGAGTGTACATATTTAGACTGAAGTATGCTCTGAAATACGTGCCATTTCCCTTGGGAACATTAAAACCAATATGTCTCATATTTCATCTGCTAAAGTTATTACTACAGAACCTGACACAAAAACCTGACACAAATCAAGGTCATTTTCTAAAGTTGAGGTAAAGCCAAAAAGAAAAAAGGTCCTGCTTTCACTATGGCCACTGTGAACAGGAACGTTGATTCTATTTCTCGTTGACAAGATCAATCTTCTTTTTTGAACAAAACTGTTGCGCCATCTTAATCTTATTTTTGTTTTTTTGTAAGGAACATTTTCAACAGATCATAGTTCACTAAATGTTTCAATTGTTAGTTGCAGCTCGAAACAAATGGCATATCTCACTCAATAGGTGTGCTCGCTCACTCAGCACTTTCTGTGTAACTGACCCTGGCTGTGTCCGAAATCGCTCCCTATTCCCTACTCCCTACCCCCCATATAGTGCACTCACTTATAGTGCACTCAACAGCAACGGTGATTTAGAATAGCGATGACATATTAAGGCACATCTGTCATTTTTTTTGTGTTGATATGGCATGACAAATGTTTGTTAGTGCATGATGAACAAAACAATCTGCTGGACTCTAGTGAACATAGTCTCACTTAGTCCACAAGCGGCTGTTGGTATCATATATTCTCTCCTCCTGCCCTCTAGTGGGCAAAGGTGAAATTGACTTTCCTTCATTTATTTGATTGAATTTTATTTGTAAACAGACATTGTAGAGTCGTTACATGTCGATCACAATAAATTGCAAAATCAATGAGAAGGTGGATGCATCTATTTAGACTTTATTAAAAAGTCCAAGTGAATGTAAACAGGGAGTTGTGGTCTTTTTAATGGATGTCTAATGTGGGAAGTTTTTACTGGGAGAACACAGCATGTTTGGACTGTTTGGCAGAGATGGCAAGTAACGAAGTGCAATTACTCTAGTACTGTACTTGAGTTTTCAAGAATCTGGACTTTTAGTAGTACTTTTTTCCCCTGATGACTTTTTACTTGTATTTTAAACTAAAATATCAATACTTCTACTTACTTTTCCCAAAACACGGTAAAGTATGTATTTTTTTCTTTTTGCGCAACAACGTGGTAGGCTAATAGGTTTTCATCAAGTCTATGGGTGTGCCACTCAAAAAACTAACAAAAAAAATCACCTATATGGTGTTACGCCATATGAGAAATGTTTTGGAAGTGAAGTAAATTAGGCTAGGTTGTTAGTAATTTATTCAAATAATAACATTGACAATCTAACATCTAAAAAGTGTGCATTTTATATACAAATGTTTTTGTAGTTTGTACTTTATACTTTTAGAGCTTGTAATTTTCACTTGCAAAAATACTTTTGAGTACATTTTAGAGCCTGTACTTTTTACTTTACTCGAGTAGATATTTGGATCGGTACTTTGTAGTCCTGCTCGAGTTGTTTTTTTTACAAATGTATTTTACTCTTACTCAAGCACTCAAGTAATCTGGGTACTTTTGCCATGTCTGTCAATGTCAAGTGAGGAGATGACATTCATAGTCTTTAGAGAGCTATATTCCATCATTGTCCGAATCAATTGATGGCGCAATTGTTCTGACTGCATTCTGTTCCTAAACAGCATCAATACTTGGCAGCCTGCTCGGCAGGCGGGCCGAACCCGAGTCCAGGCCAGGTGAGACAGGAAATACACGTGGCGCATTTCCATCATGTGGTACCGGCTCGACTCAACTCATCTCATCTCGCCTTTTTTCCATTTCCATTACGAAAAAGTACTTGATACCTGGTACCACGTACCAACGTTTTTGGTCTTGGTCAGAGAGGATCATGGATGTGCATCTTGTTACGAGGACCAGGTACCCTGAGGGGCTACTGCTTTGTAATGGAAAAGACACTACCTGGTAGCAGAGGCAAGTCGAGTTGAACCGGTACCCTGTAGTGGAAATGGGCCTATGGTTGTTTTTAGCTTGGCAATGTTAAAAGTTAACATCCAAAGATTAGGATGTTTCACACTCAGGAGTTGGTTGGGTGGTGACCAAGGTTGGGAAGTGACTACCTCCCAACCAACCCAAAAGACTAGTTCATCACTTATTCATAATGTTCAAGTTTTTGACCCGTTTGCGGTTTACTTCCTTAACTACCCCTGTCTATGCTCGCCACTTCCGATGGCATTTATTTTGCCGTGTCTTTGACTATTTTTCAACGGGTCTAATCGGCGGGAGCACACACCTACCGCGTTATTTTAAAAGGATGGTGGTAATTTTCTAACTATTCCACACCCAAAAGCTCTCGTGCGGATCTATGCCCCACAAACGCATGATTCAATAATCTGCACAACACATTCCATTTACGTTTTGTGTGACAAATTCATCCACTTTCGTCCACTACGATCACTTTACACAGGGAAATATACAGACACAGGAAGTGCGTTACACCCGGCGAGACAAATGCCAGCCCCCTGTATTAAGTGGGAAAACTTGTCTATACATCGAATGCAACCACCATCACTCCCGTAGTCTGGCTGACCATTGGGGCGCCACTGAAGACTTTGCAACCAGCTCTCTCCATCTCTCTGTCCTCTGCCACTCGCAACTTGTCCACTCTTGGATGTTAATGGGTGAATTATGGTACATTCCAGAAACAAAACAAAAAACGTTGCCATTATTTAAAGGAAAGAGCCACAGAAAATTCTTCTTCTTCTTCTTGACTTCTTAGTCAAGTCATACCTATCTTTTTTGGGCACAAGCATTTTTTTTCTCATTCGTTATTGAGAGAGATAGTGATAGGGTTACACTGGAAACAGGGATGAAGAGTCGGGGGAGACATTGCAGAAAAGCCAGGGATGGTATTTGAACCAGCGGTGCTGTACGGCATGTGGCCGATACATACACATATATACATACCAGACTGGACCATGGGTTGAGCAGCACCAGGGGTTCTAATCCCCTCTCCGGGTTTTCTGCAATGTCTCCCCCCGACTCTTCATGCCTGTTTCCAATTTAACCCTATCACTATGTCTCAATAAAGAATGAAAAATCAAATGTGGCGATTTATTAGTTGCTTTTGTCTTCACCTCCGTTGCAGTTTCACTAGGCCTAAACTAACAAAGTACCGCTGCAGGCAGAGTGAGCACACAGGCATAGGCAAGATCATCTAGGGTGGATTGCCCTAATGTGGGACCTTTTTTTGCAACTTCCTAATTTGCACAGTCAGTTGCCTAATGTGGGAGTGTTGAACAGTTGAAGTTGATGTTAGACACATTTCCAGAGTTTGCTGTTATCATAGTTTCACTGACATTCATTAGTTTAGGGAGGAGCCAGACCCACGGAAGCTTAGGTGTCCAACATTAGGCAGTGGCCCACATTACGGCAATCCACCCTACGTGAAAAAATATAGCTCCTACCATACTTGAACCCATCGCCATGTTATTCGCACTCCACACGGTGACGCCAGCTCATTCTCTTCACCCCAAACAACCTCACCGCGTCCCCGCCCTGCACCAGTAGCGCCCCCTCCCTCCCTCGCCCTGCGGTGCCAGGCTCCCCGGCTCCTCTGCTGGCCGCCTTCTGGTCCTTGTCTTCTCTCATCCCTTCACCCGCACAAAGGATGCTGTATCCATGGTGACAAAGCCCAGCTGTTTTCAGCGACGGGTACCCGCGCAAGGCTGTGTCGGGCGGAGCGCGGGTTGGGCAGAGAGTGATGGTGATGGCGCAGAGGAGGGGGCGTCTGTAGCTGCTGATCTCTGCACTCTCGCACTGAGTCAGTCAACTGGCATCGAATCGGGTGTACAGCATTGCCGGAGTCTTGTGGAGTTTCTCCTCACCGTCCGACCAACCGGGTTCTGCGTTCTATCGCCAGAGCGATCCCGATCTGACGGCGCTTCCAGCTTCTTCGGGCACCCTCGGGGCAAAGCTTTCTTTTTTAGATTTCTCGTCGTACCACGACGGACAAAATCGGCGACGCAAATGTTCCCAGTCAGGCAACACTGGCTGTGCAAAGCCCTAGGTGCAGCGTTCCGACCGCCTCCTCACGCTAACCTCTTTGCCGCGGAGAATGCCAATTTGCTGACTGGGTGCGCTAACAGGAAGTTGTTGCTAGCTGGTTGCTGATTGGATGGGCCTAACAGGAAGTTGTGGAGGCTGCCGCATTGCTGATCCAATGCCCTAATGGGAATGCTACGCTTTGGCCAAATGCTCGCAGTGCCCGTCAGTTGTCTGCCATTGTCGCCTGATCTCTCCCGACATGCACTTTGCCATCGTAGAAACTGCAGCATTTTTTATTTTTTGCACTCGCTTGTGAATGTCTGGACAATCTTCTCCCCACCCCCGCCCCACCCAGAGGTGGGTAGTGCTGTGACACATTTACTTACTACCTGAGTAACTTCATAGTTGTACTTTTATATGAGTTTGACAAGTTTTCATGAAAAATCAATTACCTTGAAAAGATTCTAAATTTAGATTTTTTTTAAATTATGTAAATAAAGTAATCAAATAAATGAATGTAGTATTTATATCTGATTTGATAGATATGGTGGATGCCCACACTGAAGCGTGACAATACTTTTTCATTTGAGACACAATATTAGATAATGCATTGTAATGTACATTTAAGTATTGGGACTAGTGGATGTTTTTTGTGACGTTATTTGAAAATTGAAAGTAACAACATATATTTCACCAGTAACCAAAATATAGTAACAGCATAGTTAATGAGTTACCTTAGGTATTATTTAGTGACCGGCATGTTCCATAATGCTGCTCTTTTACTTAAATTTTACTAATAATAATTGTATAATTTTGGTGAATTGAATATTAAAAACGACTTCTAATAACTCAACTGTTGCTCAAATATCATGAAAAGTAACTAAAACAAACTAAAGCAGTCAACTTGGTAACTTTCAAAAGTTGTATATAGTCTAGGTTTTAAATGCATTACTCGTTCATACAATGACAAATAATAGAAGACAAACGAACAGTAAAGAGAAACAATGAAATGCACTAAATCATTTTGAAAATAATAAATATAATAATAAATATGAGAAAAATATAAATATAAGAAGAATACGAACAAGAATAAAATCCAATTAAAAAAATAGTTTGCTAAAATTCGACTTAAAATTGGTAAAATGTCTGGGAGAAAAGGTTAATTTTTAAAGCCGGGGGAGTAATCACTAATTAGCTGACTGATCTAGTGTGTGAGTAACTGTGACACCACCGCTGCCCACCC
>OMKY01235179.1:0-11532 GCA_900302395.1 Bregmaceros cantori | reverse complement strand
ATATAAACAAATATGGAAATAAAGATAAGAAATATAACGTGCAGCAGCTCTCTCCATTCCCACAACCTATATCATAAAAAAGGGTGTATAGGTCTCAACCTGAAATAAGGTCACCGGGGCAGGTATTTCTGCCTATTTTCTTCAGGTAATCATAAAATATCCCCCAGATCCTCTGAAAATCTACCATTCTGTAAGCTATGAGCTAAGCAGAAAACATGGCCGAACAACCCTTCAGGAAGTATCACTGATTTATAGCCGATGGGAGGGGACATCCGATGATGTCACACCTTGTAGCCAATCAGAACAATGGAGGCGTGACTCTACAAGTCACATTTTCATAACAGTTCCTAGAAAAATAATTTTTCAATCGCAACGCTTGCAATCAGACCATTCAGCCACTCATGAGTGCTCCCAGTCGATGTATTTTTCCACGCTCTAGCAATACAACGCCAAGCCTCTAGGAGACACATATTAAGCAGGGCAAATCTATTTCTGGATAATTCAAGGTGGTTTGGTAAAATACCCAAAATGCAACAATTTGGGGTCAGAGGGAATTGTAATGTCCAGTATCTGCCCCGTAGTATGCAAAATATTGTTCCAGAATGTTCTGACCCATGGGCACTCCCATTGACAATGAATTGATGTTCCTCTCAGTCCTGAGCTGCATTTAGTACAGGTGTCGGGGATATTCACAATCTACTAATTGCCACCTCTGGTCTACTGTTTATCTACATGGCAAGCCCCAACACTGTTAGCCATTACTATACTGGTCTCTGGCCTTAGGTTCCCATGGCTCTATCATCCCACGTTTATCAGTGTTGCCTTTAGTCTGCAGAGCTTTATGGTAACGTGGCCCGGCTTTGTTGTGGGAGGACGTTGAGTAACCTGACCTCGTGACCCCCGCAGCCCATCCGTCAGGCCGTGATCAGCGGGGGTTGTCCCAATGTGTGCCTCTCGCACTGGGACCACCCGTGGCTATATCTGGACGCCCGCCAACTAGCCGTGTGTGGGAAACGACCGCACGAGGGTCATTCCTGGAGGTTAGGGACTCTGGCGGTCTCCGTAAAAATATTTGTAAAATCAACTCATTTTAGTTCAGTGGCCGCAAGAGGCAGAGTAAAATCAAATTTTGGTCCACAATAATACAAGTTTGGGGGCTGGCTCTCTGGTGCAGTGGGTTAGACTCATGCTTGCATCCATACATAGTCTTGTGCCTGTGGCTCACAGCACATGCAAGAAAGAAAGATTTGCATTTATATAGGGCTTCTCATAGTGGCACTCAAAGCACTTTACAGTGACCTCTCAATCACACATTCACACGCCAATGGCGGCTGCTGCCATACAAGGCGCTCACCACGACCCATTGGGAGCAATTTGGGGTTCAGTGTCTTGCCCAAGGACAATTTGGCATGGAAACTGTCGGAGGCGGGATTCGAACCACCAACTTTTTAGTTTTCAACCCTTCACTGATTGGAACGGCCGCTCTACCAACCGAGCTACAGCCACCATGAGATTGCTTACCCTTCACACTAACGCTGTCAATGAATAAAAAAAAATGAAAAATGTTACTTGTGCTGGAAAAAATAACTCAAAATACTTCAAGCATATTGCTTAAATACACCACTTGAATCACCCCTTAAATTTTCTGTATGACAGGGTCTCAGATCTGGACAGTTAGTAAACAAATTTAAATTCTTGTGCTCCTAACTACGGTTCAGGCGTTAGAGAAAGATAACACATAGATGTGATGCTATCTTCGTAAATCGTCTCAAGGGGACAGATAAAACCCAATCAGGCCCACGGGTCGTATGTTTCACAGCCCTGTTCTAGAGAAACACGGTCAGGGCCGAACAAAATTCAGGTCAAGACACTAATAATAATAATAATAAAAACTTTTATTTGCATAGTGCCTTTCAAGGAACCCAAGGTCGTTTTTCAAGAAACAAAACAAAATAAATTGAAAGAAAGAAAAGGAAGGTAGGAGGTAACTATCTAATTAGGGAAAGTCAGGGAGAATAGAGAGAATGTTTTGAGTCACGTTTTGAAACTGTCCTGAGATGGAGAAAGGCGAACATCGGCCAGTAGGGACTTCCAGAGGGAGGCGGCAGCCACAGCAAAAGGCTTTGTCTCGTCCCCTGTCTTTAGTTTTGTCCGAAGGATGAAACGAACGATTATTTCAATAATCGATTAGTTGCCGATTATTGAAACGATTTATCGAAATCGCACCCTAAAGACTCGGACTCGACTCAGGAACTAGGTCAATGACACTCGACTCTCGACCAGCATTTCTCGGTTCCGTCATTTTTCGGCTTAAAAAAAAATCCATTCTTTCCCGCTGCCTTTCCATCCACGCGCGCGAAGGCATGCTCAGACAAGTGTCGATCGCTGTTAAACAATAGAAGAAAAAGAAGAACAACGTTGCGCACTGGTCACCTACCTCAGCCCATCATGGCGGCGACCAGCGCAGGTTCTCCAGCAACAGGCTGGCTTTTAGAGCTACATCTTTAAAAATGACTCGAGACTCGACTCGACTCAGACTCAACCCCTAAAGACTCGGACTCGGACTCGACTCGGACTTGTGAGTTCAGGACTTGTGTACATCTCTGGTAAAATCCCTGGCTTACCCGATCCACAAACCGATACAATGAAAAAAGAAACTAGGTAAGCCAATAGGTAGTCTCAGCATCCACGTTCCATGTGTGTGTGCAGATCCCCAGGTGGTGTCCGTGGTAGACACGTGGAAGCAGAACCTGACTGTCTACTCGTCAAAAGTGGTAGGGAAGACCCTGGTGTTTCTGAACGGGACGTTCGAGGAGTGCCGCTTCAGAGAGTGCAACTTGGGTAACCTCATTTGTGATGCCATGGTAAGGAGGGAGAGTCTGGATCTGTTGTTGTCATGCTGTGTATGGAAAAAAAGATGTCCAAATTGTGCAAATCAAATTATTAGGAACAAAAAAAATGCCAAATGGCTTGCAATATTATTATTTTGTGAAATACCCAAATTCAAAAAATCCTAGAAAATGAAAAGTTTCAGAAAAAAAAACTTTCAGGGGACTAAATATTGACTTTTGGCAGCCGCCGGGCGCATAGAAATAATGACAATCTTTTTAAATGCACCACTGTCTATATCAAAAAGATGTTAGTTCACAAACATGATTTAACAAAATCAATGCTCCATGATTTTATTATGTATTTAATTTACCGTGAAAAGGACACCCTTTTCACAAACTTTATCACAAATGTTATTGGTCACTTTTGGTTTGTTGGTTTGTCCCTTCCCAGGTCCTTTCTGTGTAGAGTTTACATGATCACATTAGGCAATTGAATTCAATACTTAGCAGGGGTGTCAGACATGGATGGAACAAGAATGATGGTTAGATTTCAAATAAAAGAACTTTCTTGAAACTCAAAATGAAGGCTGGCAGATCTTAAGCAGGCCAGCAGCATTTCAACTGCTTTTGGCAGTTAAGGCAGATCAAGGTTGGCAGATCAGGTTAGCAGAAAATCACTTGCAGACAAATCACGTGCAGACTACGCCAACACTCATCTGTCAATTTCTTTGTGAAGGACACCTAGTGTTTAGTGGCCATTGTGGGCACTTGCAGTCACACTTGCCATGGTTAGTATTGATATTGTATTGTAGGTTTGTCAGTGAGACAGCTGCAACATAAGGAGATTGTTGGCAGGTGGCAGGACTGGCAAGACTTTTCTCGTCAGGACAATTTAGGAAACTCAGCCATGCCCGTGGAATCTGCAGCTGTGGCTAGAACAGGAAGAATCTCGACAGGAAGCCTCCGAGAGCAAGTGTCCACCACATCCTGTCAGGTTGCAACTTGCAAGACAAGGTTGCACTTTCTCATGGCCGCTATTGCTGGGGGCATAATAGAGTCCTGCACAAGCTGGCCGAAGTTCTCGTGGAGAGGAGGCAGGATATGTGGAGAGAGATCCGGGAGCAGAAGACACTAGCAGCATTCCGTTTGTGCGACAAAGGCAAGGTTAGCCACATCAGGAGACTGAGGCCAGCTCCAAGACCAGTTCTCTCAGCCCAGGACTCTAACATGAAAGTGGACATTGGACTGAAATTACAGTTCTTGGTGAGATTGTGGCCACAAGGCTCTACCCAGATATACTTATGTGGGTAAGCAGCACAAAGACTGTTCTCATCAGAGTTAACCGTCCCTTAGGAGGAGGGGGTAGAATCTGCCTATGAGAGGAAATGACTGAAGTTCTCAGACCTGGCAGTAGAGTGCTGGGAGAGGGGCTGTAGGACCATTATCTACCCAGTAGAGGTTGGTTGCTGAGGCTTCCCCACGTCTCACCTTTTGAGGGTCTTGGGAGTGACTGGAGAGAAGCAGCAAAAGGCCCTCAGAGATACCAGCGTAGGCAGAGAGGAGCAGCTGGCTCTGGGTGTGTCTGTGCTGACTTAGCGCAAAAGCTTGCTGCAGGGGGTGCCCAGAAGACTGTCCTGTCACTGCTCTGCCACTGCAAGACATACCGGGTTTAAAGAGGAGAAACGTCCATGACCAGTGGTACCCGGCTTGCAAGCCTGCAGCGAGTCTCCTTGCAGGCAGGTACACCACCCGAGGTGGTGTGACGGACAAGAATGCCACAGCGGGATTAACATCCATCTTGCTTTTATTTGGGCCGTCTTGCAGATCCACAACAACATCAAGTATGCAGACGAGCTGGAGTGGAACCACGTCAGTGCCGCCATCCTGAATGGAGGAGCTGTGCGGACCTCCATCGATGAACTTGCATATAATGGTGAGGAAGGAGGTCACTTTAGTTCTTCTTTCTTGCCTTGTTGACAGGTCATAAACACACTGTCTGCATGTGTGTCTATGTGTTTGTGTTATCATTAGTATTACTGTAAAGTGTTACTGTTGCACTGCTAGTATTGTAGGATGCCTTGTGTTGCACTGTGTCCAAAGACCCTTGTAGCTTGCACCTATATCAAGAAAGATCGAGTTAACAATTTTTCAGCATATCTTAAATGGTTTGTCTGTTCAATAGAAGACCAGGAAATGTGATTACGAGTGTCGGCTAAGGAAAAATCATGATTCAACGGGAAAGCAAAGAATTGTTATATGGACATCTCTATGGACACACACGCACTGATAGTGTTCCTGTCGTATCGAAAATGTATCTAAAGTCAACAGCGATCCCTGGTTGTTGGTTTGTGAAAGATAACTCTACTAGAGAAAAGGGCAGTAACTCAGTCTATTAGCCAGATCACTTCAAAGCGTGTGTATTTCCCTCAATGGTTTGCGTCCCCTCACTGTTCAGTTAGCCACATGTCAGCTTCCCCCCTTCATTGCACTGCTTTCCAGAGGTGACCTGTATGGACCCACCAAAAATATTTCAACGAATGTGCAAATAATTTTAAATGTCCACTAGACAGCATTTCCTGCAAGGCACTGGTGCTAAACTAAAGCATCTTTGTCCTCCAGGGGACGTGACCGTCCAGGATCTCATGGAGGTCCTGCCATTTGGTGGGACCTTCGACCTGATTGAGGTCAAAGGATCCACCATGTTCAAGGCCTTCGAACATGCAGTCAGGCGCTACGGCAACGCTACAGGGGGATTCCTCCAAGTCTCCGGTAAGAATTGGAAAGGGAAAGACAGAGAGGGGAAGGGGAGAAGTACAGAGATAATGAGTGTTGTAGATTTCTTGGAGCATAAGACGAGCGCTGAGTTGATATTAAAACAATCTATGTTCACTGACTGTATGCCTCCCGAGAATGTTGCTAACCTCTGACTTCAAACGGAAAGTTCCACAATCGTGACGGATGTAACGGCTGCAACTTGCAACATGCAACCATGTCCCTCCCTGACCATGTCCCTCCCTGAATTTCACATTGAGCGCCTGTCTCCACCTGCAGGGCTCCGGGTTCAGTACGACCTCTCCCAGGCCTCGGGCAGCAGGGTGCGGAGCCTCCGGATCCTGTGCACAGAGTGCCGAGTTCCTCACTACCAGGCAGTGCGACCCGGGCACACATACAAGCTGGTGGTCCCCAGCTACATGGTGACTGGAGGAGACGGGTTCTCCATGATCCGAGACGAGAAGCTCAAGCACAACTCAGGTGTGTCTACTGTGGCTCTCTGCCTTCAAATGTTCTACCTATCACTATTAAGTCTTCCAGCACTGCAGACATACCACATATTGAGCGTTGTGTTAAGATATCATTATCAGGGAATATTTGGTGAACTTGCAAACATCAGTGTGATTTTTTTTAATGTTACAATGGTTGGGGATGAAAAATTGTATCAAGCTTGACAGATTTTTGTATAGCACAAAATTACGACATAAGATACCTCTAGGTGCTTCAGAATAAAATCATTTTGATTTGATTCTATTGTATGTGAATGAAATAACTCCTTTAAGGAAGGAAGTAGGAAGGGAGAGAAAATAGTTTTTGGACATTTCCTATAGGACTAAGGCCAATTTAAAATGTGTCCATGTGAAAACTCCACAGACCCAGACAAAGTTTAATATAAAATTATCAATGTTACAAAAAATATTATTTGCCACAGCAGAATCAGAGGAAAAAAGGTTAGATCACATGCATTGCCAGATCAAAAAAACATGAATATGTGAACATGGTGGGAATTGATTGGAACAACAATAGCTTTGCCCACCAAACCAACCTGCCAGCTAGCAGGAACTAGTGGCTAACATACTCCACCCTTAAGCTGGGCATACATTGTGTGAATAATTGGTCCTTTTTGAGACAATTTTTCACTTTTTCACAGTTTCCTGAATCGGTCCCTGTAGTTCCTGTGTGAGAGAAAAGAGACAGTGGAAGAGAAGAGAGTGCTCTTTGCTAGAAAGCGTCATTCATGGTCTGTTTTTATAGACAATGTCACCAATGTACAAGTTTTGCATTTTGAAAGATACAGGCAAGAGACGCTGCATGCATGCCTGCAACACAAAATACCAATAGTAGTTCTTAGTGCTCCTTGCTAGAAATGTTCAGATGTGGTCTGTTCGACTGTTTTCAAGTCTCCATTTTAAAAAATAAAGTTTTCTGCTTCTTTAAAATGCCGGCTCCATGTGTACAGGCGACCTGGACATCTCGGTGTTGGAAAACTACATCCATTCCAGGCAGAAGGTCCATCCAGCTGTTGAGGAGCGGATCACCTTCTACTCTGCGGATACTCCGACAGGCTCCTCCTCTGCACTCGCTGCCTGTCCGCTGGTGTTGCTCCTGGGCACGGCCTGGGCATTGGCTGCCTGAAGGTCGACGGGAACTTACCCAGCTCAGTGGAACTTTATTTTTACTCGCACGATTCACTGTGAAAACTGCAGGCTCACCAAAGTGCCTTGGATGGAATCACTGCCTTATTGTCTGCACTATAATTCCCGATGATAAGCACCCGTCCCATTCCACCACCTTGTTCTTTATTCCTTCCTTTGAAATGACTATACATTGTTTCTGAAACAATTCTGATCCTGAGCTCCAGTCCAAACAGCATGACCATGCGGCCCATGGGTCGCGTGAGACCTTATTTTGCATCTTCTACGTTAATGCCCGTGAGTTGACCCACATATTTTCCCGCACGTTTTGGCATGTGGGCTGTGTTAGAGTGAGAGAGAGCTGGGAGATAAAAGATGAACTTTTTGTGAGTGGAGAGCAGGAGGGTGAAATTCCTGGTTTTCCGCCGCAGTTCATGCCGTATCTTGTGCAGAACACTAGGTAAAATAGGGTGTCAAAGCGCAGATAATCCCAGGTCACTTCTTGTGTGGATCTTTTTTTGTGTGGAATACCTGATGCAGTCCAACCTCACTGAGATACTGCCACCGGCAGCCCCCACATAATTGGAGTTTGAGACCCCAGACGTTATCTGAGTTTAGATCACTAACGTGCATTACAGAGACTATCTCTATCTCATTAGACACAAGTGTGTTGTTGAGATATTCAATGCATACATTAAGTGCTTAATCAATCCTCAACAGTGCAGTGTTATGTGTCTCAAGTTTACAAATAAAGATTTGTAGAACTGAACTACCCTCAGATTGACAAGCCGAAACCAAATATTGAAATTAGTCAAGAATATTGTTGAGAATGTGTGTCACTGGTTGACTGTGGGAATTAGAACAGCTAATTTGTATTTTAAACCTTTTCATTACTGTAGCTCTTTAGAGCCCACTTATCCAAATGGGTCCATCCATCTATTATTAGCATACCCAAATAACTAAATAAATAATTTAAAAGTTCCAACCCACTTTCTAAGATAAAAGCCTGTGCTGACGCATATCACTGACTCAACAAATTTTGATTTCGGAGTTGAGTATCTCGGGAATATTGGGCCGTTCCCTTGGCGACGGACCTCAAGACTGTGGGGAAGTTTTACGACCCAGGCAGCACCCTAGACATCCATTGTCTAGCAATTTGAAAACCTTGAAAGCCAGCCCATCCTTTTGAAGACTGCCAAAGAGGCTGTGGAAAAACCACTGCCTCTACAGAGCTGCCATCTACAGAGCAGTTGTCCTGAGCCCCCTATCGACCTCACATTCAGCAGCTGAAACGGTTCCACAAGAGGTGTTTGTATGTAATATGCAACATCAAGGAAAGGACAAGATCTCAAATCCCGAGGTCCTGCAGAAGTGTGGTCTACCTAGTGCGGAAAGCCTGATCATCAAGGCCCAGTTATGATGGGTGGGTCATGTTGTCCGTTTAGCCACATTCCAAAGAGGCTGCTCTACAGTCAGCTGAGGGAGGGACAGCGTGGCCTGGAAAGACTCTTTCTTCGTTTCAGTGACACTCTCAAGGCCAACTTCAGAAGCTGCAACATTGATGCAGAAAACTGGGAAGAAACAGCATCCGACAGAAGATGGAGGCAGCAGGTCATTGAAAGCTTTGAGACTTTTGAACAGGCAAGGAAGGAATCCATCCAAGCCAAGAGAGAGCACGGGAAATATGGAGCTTTCACCTCAACACGCACAAAATCCCCTGCAGGATCTTTGGAAGACTGTGTCTCGGGGAGAGGGCTACGCTCCCACATGAGGAGCTTAAAATATTTTATTTATTTGGTACCACACATTTGGACCAAACCAAACGATAAGAGGTTAAGATCTTATTATCAGATTGTTGCTAAATCAAGTGAATCCTGAGAATTTGGCGGCCTGCTGCCGCCAGGAGATCATGGACAGGATTGTAATGAAAAGGCTTTGGAGTTGGATAGGTCATGATGCCATGGGAAGGGAGCAGGATAACATCACCCGTACAGCCCTCCACCCTAGGCAAAAGGGAGAGGGACCGGCCAAAGAACACCTGGTGACCAACAGTGGAGAGCAAGCCGAAGACCTTGTAACACACCTGGAACATTCTACGCATCGGCTGGTCCAAAACAGACATGAGTGGAGATCCTTCGCTGCTGCCCTACATGCCAAGAGGCTAAATGGGCTTGAGTGAGTAAGTGTTGAATGAAGTGGTGAATCAGAATGGTGACACCTTGTGATTCTCACAGAAAGAATGCAAGATGCTTGTACCATATTTTCCCACAAAAAGGCATACAAGGCCTTCATTTTCCTCAATAAATGATATTGCACCTCATAGTCCAGTGTGCCTTAAGCAGAATTTGCACTGGACTTTTATTACCTGTGGACCCCTGGTAATTCGGAACAATTGCGGAGGACGCCTGAGTTTCATTTGACGTGCAAATGCGCAATGTATGTGATTTGCAAAGTCATAATTCCACTCCAAGTTACCTACTGTGATTCGGCAAAACACCACAATGGTTTGAATTCTGAATTTGTTTAACTTTGTTAATACACGCACATGTGTCTGTGTATGTGGGTACACGTGTCGGCAAGCGAAAATACAGCACATTTCCCATCCATAATATCTGTTAAATTGAGCAAAGTGCAGGCTTACTAATCCCGTCAGAAAGGGCGACAAAATAACACAGACTTCAGGGGTAATTGTGAATTACCAGAGGTCCCCACGTAATTCAATGGCAGTGCGAATTGGGCTTAACATGTACATTCATTCTGGTTGCTGAACTCAAAATGGATTGGTGTGGTACATGGCGCTCTGTCAAATACTAGTAATGACTGGCTGTCAATCTATTATAGATTGTTATATTTTTTAAATCTTCATGGCAGATGACCTAATAACTAGAGGTGCACCGATGATGTTTATTTTGCTCCCGATGCGATCCCGATCCTTTGATTCTTTTTTTTGTTTTTTAAGTTATTTTTTTCCGCCGTCAGCGCCGTTTTTCCATCTTTATTGGATAGGATTAGTCGGAAACTGGGTTGAAGAGATCGGGGGTAGACATTGCACACAAGTCGACGAGCGTAGTCGACGAGCGTAGTCGACGAGCGTAGTCGAACTCGCGACACTGCAAACGCTGCGGTAGACGCAGCGCCACTAACATGAATTTTTGGCTCCCCAACTCATTTACCGATCCTGATCGGGACAAAATCACGAGTCCCGATCCTTGGAAAAAAGGTCGGTGATCGGCCCCCGATCGCCAATCTGAGGATCGGATCGGTGCACCTCTACCAATAACTAGCTTTGTCAGTGATATGAATGTGATGCAATTCTGGCATGTTCAGTCCATATCTCTCTTTTTATTTATTATTGTACCTTATTGTCCGCTACACCTTAGATACGGGAAAAAGTTGACCGTTCACTGGTGGGAAACAGCCCCTTTTGTTTGATGAACAACGTCATGTTTTTATTTAAATCTTATTTTGATACATTGTAAAGATTGTAGTTTTTGTGGGCCTTAAAAGATGTCTGGAGGTGCGTTCCAAGCCGTATGTTAATTGAACATGTCTGTCATGTTTTCCAGTTTTACATCTGATGGCCCCAATTAGATGTAACAATGTGTTTTATTGAAACTGGCTATTTCAGGAATTAGCAATACATACTGCTGCATTGCAATACAACTTTGAGTTGCACCTATGAATAAATCACCGTGTTCTGAAATATATTATTATTGTTGGTTATTGTTGATGTTGCAGTCAACATGTGCGTGACTCTGTTGCTGTGTATGGTGCAGCTATTTCACTGCAAGATGGTGTCTCCGACCCAACGCATCTATTCGGACCGTCAATCTTAGAAATTTGAGTCACTAATCAACTTTTTTTTTTTCAAACCCATCACAGATTTTTGCTATTTTTACCACTGGCTTTAACTTCTCCATTGCCGACATCATTTGTTTTATGCACAGAATAGAGCAGAAGAGACCTGGGCTCTGAACCGGTTCAAGGAACGAAAACCAAAAACAAACAGAATTTTATGGAATTTTACGAGGAGCGGAAACGGAAATGAAAAAAGATTTCTTCAATTGTTCCAGAACAGAAACGTAACATTATGAAATCCACAAAATCGGTTAAAAACTTCTTTTTTCTGGTTCTCTGTATATTTGAACATATCCTATGTCTGGGAGACTATTTCCGGTTGTGCATCCATCTGCTCCAACTTGTGGACAGACGAGGAAGTTAATGTAATGATGTTAATACAGTTGTTGTTTGAAAAGTTTTAAAATCCACCAAATATATTTTGCATAAAAACTATA
>OMKY01235165.1:0-16104 GCA_900302395.1 Bregmaceros cantori | reverse complement strand
CTTCTCTACGTTCTGTAATCGTTTTAGAAGACTTATCCTCGTGCTATGAAGTATGATTTTCACACAGCAAATGGACAAGAGTGTCATGATGACATAGCAATGAAACACAGGTTCCGACGTCGCAGGACGACTGCGGCGATAGCGGCAAATTAGTTCTGGACGTCGCAGGGCGACTGCAGCAGTGAAAGGGTTAAATTATTTTGTATAACTTTAAATCAATTCAAATATTTTAATGTGGTTGCTTTTACTTGTTTCAATTAATTAATGGGAAATTAATTTTTAAAGGTATTCAATTCATGCTTTTTTTAAGTAAAAAATAATGTAAGTAATACCTTCTCAAGTATGCTGATAACCCATTACTAACATAATAATAATAATGATAATAATGTTATTATTGTTATTATTGTTATTATTACTACTACAATACATGAATAGGTATGGTCATGCATTAACAACTATGTTGTATAGGCATCATCACAACTTACCGATACACACTGCATAATGAAAATGAAGAGTTCAGATGCAAACCCCCCTAACTCCACTTGACCACTTTTTGAGAAAAAGGCAATTTTTTTATCAGGCCTTTGTAGTTAAGCAGATGAGAAGAGATGTTCTTAGACACTGCGGGGAGCGTGTTTTACTTCATTTATTTCACAAAAACATCCCATTTCCATATTCTAGATTTAGACAAGATTCACACAATATAATTAACTCATTTTCACAAAAATGCATCTGAACTCTTCATATACTTTCATGACTTGTGGGAAAACAGTACAAAAAAATGTAAGCTACCACAAGCCGAGTTAAATCCCAGCAGCTTGCTGAAATTTGACCGACGGTAACTGGTGATCATTTAATTCCAGATTACTGTAAGGAGCAGACCAAGCTAAATTTCCAGTTGAAGCCTGCAGGCACATGTTGCTGACATTTTGCTGATTAGCCAAGTCAAATGCAGAAGTGTGACTAAAAAGAGGCAGGAAGATAATGGACAAGTTGGACTACGTGGTAGCTGGCAGGGTCAAAGGTGGGGATTGGCCACTAGAGGTGCACCGATCCGATCCTCAGATCGGGGGCCGATCAGACTTTTTTCCAAGGATCGGTATTCGTGATTTTGTCCCGATCAGGATCGGTAAATGAGTCGGGGAGACAAAAGACTGTTTATTTACTTTAAATATTATTGAAATTGACAATTGTAACAATTTTTGCAGGATCAGAACTCTGTATCGGGACTCGGTATCAGGGATCGGGACTCGGTACCGGAGATCGGGATTGGCCGATTGTTAAAATCAAAGGATCGGGATCAGATCGGGAGCAAAAAAACATGATCGGTGCACCCCTATTGGCCACAGTCACCCAAGTCATGACATCCTCCCACAGAAGAGTCAGCAGTGTGCGACTGCTAATAATTAGCATATAAATATAAAATCATATGTAAAGCAGTTGGCTGTAGAACTGCTCTGCAATCACAGACAACAGCAATGTCTGCTTCACTAGCCTGGCGAGCCAGAACCAATGGACCGTCCACGCAACGCACATCGCTAGACACTTGCTTTGGGTCTGGGAAAAATCAGGTTTGCCGTCGGTACGGATTCAATCGGCCAATCCGTGTAGACGTGGGTGGAGTTTGTACGGGCTACGCGAGACGTGGGCGAAGTTTGGTTATCACGCCTCCACGCCGCTTGTCCCACCTACTGCGCTGTGACTGGATAACATGATTTGATTGACAGTTTGTTTTTGTTTTTTTTAGTTTTCCGAAACAATGCAAGCGTCTAGCGATGTGCGATGCGTGGACGATGCATTGGTTCTGGCGCGCCAGGCTAATGCTGTACAATACTTTCATATTTGACACATGAATGAGTTTAGTCATCATTTCACCAGTCTGCATTACTAACTACGGCGACAACTAACTAACTAAGTACTAACTAACGATTACTTTATACTAATATATATTTTTCATTACAAACTAGAAGCCCTCTGACTAGATTGCAAGCCTGGGCCATAGTGGTACAAAAAAAAATAATAGTATTTT
This sequence comes from Bregmaceros cantori, assembly GCA_900302395.1. NCBI lineage: Eukaryota > Metazoa > Chordata > Actinopteri > Gadiformes > Bregmacerotidae > Bregmaceros > Bregmaceros cantori. The sequence continues at coordinate 14,075 of OMKY01235165.1, read as the reverse complement.
TAGTGCTAGCAATATGTGTGGCAACCCATTATCAATGCAAGTGTATGTAGAGTAGTGCGATTGCGATTGACGCCATCTGCAAACGAAGCCAACTACATTTCCCAGCAGCCATGTGACGGCGGAAAGCGCCCGGAAATCTATCGGAAAGTTGGTGATTCTGTTACTTACAGGCTACAGAAATGCACCACAATTTAATAACTTCCAACAACAAAATTCCATCCAGATCCGTGCACAACTTTTTCAGTTATCCTGGTGACAGACAAACCAACCCGACCAAAAACATAACCTGCTTCCGCGGCGCAGGTAAATATTCAGATGAAGGTGGCGTCGTTGGCAGACTGGATAAAGACACTGCTCGGCATTTCATCAATATTTATGCCAAACGGTGAGCGAAGCGGGGTGGATAATGTGTAACTGGTCACAGAGTGAGCTGAAGGCAGCAGATTTTGAACCGGTGTGCGTTTTGTGTGACAAATTAAGCCACTTCGGCCCACTACGTTGACTTACACAGGCAGCTATACAGACACTGGAAGTACGTTTCAGATGGCGGGACAAAATGTCAGCCTCCTGTTTTGGGCGCGTATACTGGTGAGTTAACGAAATGCACATCAAAACATGTCTATACATGTGTAAACGACTTGTCCGTTCTGTCTGCTGGAACAACAGAGAACAAAAATGAAGTATGGCTGACCTTATTAGCGGTCTCCATGACGACCTCAATGTTGAGGTTGTGTGCGGCCATGGCGAGTAGCTCGTCATCGTCGTCGTCCACGTCCCAGGCATCACTGGTGGTGCTCTCAAACTCTTGAAAAGTGGTGGCCTTCTTCGTCTTACCACCACCACCACCACCGCCGCCACCACCACCCAGAGTCACAGGTGGAGGAAGCGGTCGAGGACCGGCCTTGATAAGACTGACAGAGTGGAAGAGGAAAATAGAGGGGGGAATTGACAGACACGACAAGGCAGAGGGTGACAGAAAGGGAACAAGAGAGAGTGATACGTTGAGACTTCCAGTTTACACAGAAAATCTAGTTTGACACAATGGTGATTGTATTTTCTAACTCCATTCCCCAACTTCTACACAGAGCTACACATACCGTACACTATGAGGGCCTAAAAAAGGTACCACTACTTCCACAAAAACAAAAAAAACTGAACATGGGGTCCGCGTTGACGGAGGTTATGGACATCGCACCTAACGCGACCCCATTCATGTTAGTGGCACTGCGTCTACCGCAGCGTCCGCAGAGTCGCCAGTTCGACTACGCTCGTCGACTTGTCTGCAATGTCTACCCCCGATCTCTTCAACCCAGTTTCCGACTAATCCTATCCAATAAAGATGGAAAAACGTTGCGGACGCCTGAAAAAATAACTATAAAAATAGTTAAAAAAAAAAAAAAAAACTGAACATGAATCTAGCTATGGATCCAGTCTCTCACAGTATAATGGATGCCATGATGACGTGGCAAGTCGTGAGTTCGCCTCACACCCTTTCCTGCACGTCTGCTCCACAAGAAAACATTACAAACTAGAAGCACTGAAGAGTACAAACCGGCGCCAGAATCACTGTTTGTCAGCTTATAACAGTTGTCAAACTATGACGCTGCTTATAGGCCACAGAAATGCACCAATCACTTGTTCCGTTTGCCAACTGTACAAAATGTCATCCAGACACGCGTTTCACTTTTTCAGTTATCCTGCTGACAGACAGACAAAAACATTACCTCCTTGACAGAGGTAATGATGTAAATGCACCAAAATTTAAAATCACACAACAACATTTGATCCAGATCCATGCACAACAGACAAACCAACTCGACCGAAAATATAACCTGCTCGGCGCAGGTTAAAAATGTATAGTACTGCTGAGCTGAGTGAGTGCACGCACGCAAGATGTGCATGCATTGGCTGTGTCGCTCCCTAACCCCTATATAGTGCATTATATGGGGTGGACGCCATTTTGTAGGGGTGTCCGAATTCTCCATGTACCCTATATAGTGCACTCAAAGTATCCCACAATGCACCGCAAAAAGTAGTGAGCATCGGATGTACCCTAGACGAAGCAATATAACCCATAATGCATTGCGAGACGTTTTTAAAATGGCGAGAGTAAATGATGACTGCGGCCAATAGTTATAAATATAAGTACTTCTGACTTTTTGTGATGATTGTTGAATTTTATAATTATATTTTTTATAATTATATTTTATAATCATTTTCAACGGCGCCGACTCTAGTGTCCGAAATCTCGGCCGTTGCCGTTAAGTGCACTATAAATGAGTGCACTATATGGGGGGTAGGGAGTAGGGGATAGGGAACAATTTCGGACACAGCCATTGATTCGGCTAACATCAGGGAAGAACATATTCCAGTAAGAATTTCCAGTGACGTTTTCCTTTGAGCAAAAAACATTAAAAAAAAAGCGTGGACCTTCCTGTATCATGAATTCATGGCACTGACAAAACAGCTTCCTCGTATGCATAATGGCAGCCCACCGCACTGTTAATTACAGGTTGAATTCACCCCGGAGAGAGATCCTCCACCTCCACCTCCTTCCTGGCTGCTGTTGCCAGGCTGTCGACAGCTCTGACAGCAGCCAGAGCCACTCTGTGGCAGAGTGGGCGAGTCAGCAGCACCCATCCTGTCATGGCTAAAAGATGCAGTGGATCACGGTCAGACTGCAAGGTGGTGCTGGTGGTGGTTGGTGGTGAAGGGAGTAGGGCTGTAACTAATGATTATTTTGATGATCGAGCCAGCCATTTGCAGATGGTTCAAATCGATCGATCTGTTCTTTTCAGAACTTCAAGGGCAACCAACAATTATTTTAATAGTTGATTTGTTGCCGATTACTGAAATGATTATTCAATTAATCAGTTAGATATTTTTACTTTAAGAAAAAAATCCTCAAAATATTCACAGCAACAAAGGAATTAATCTCGTCAACTTTAAATGGTTCACTTTAGCAAACAAATTTACAACAATTGGGTACTCAGACACAAACTTATTACAATGAATTTAGACGCTAATATTTTTAATGGTTTAATGGTATCAGTAATGTTCAATGATTTTAATCATTTTGGATTTCCAGAACTTCTGATGAGATGTCAAATTTGCGTAGATCAATAGGTGCTGGTGTCAGCAAAAAAAATACAGACAACAACAATGATTAAAGTCCTTGGCGATTAATCGATTTCTCCATTAGTTGTTTAATTAATTTCATCATCAGTCATGGATTAATCGACTAATTGTTGCACCCCTAATCAGAACGATTACCCTGAAATGTTTTTAATCTTGTACACTTTTTATGTCCATCTCCACTATGGCGTATGGTGAAGTATACGTAGTAAGTGGTATAACTTACCACTTCACGTCCATTATGTAGTGGTAAATGCAATGGACGTAGTTACGCTGCCATCTGCTGGTTATCGATAGCGTGTCACTTTTTTTTTTTAGTTATTTTTTCCGGCGTCAGCGCTGTTTTTCCATCTTTATTGGATAGGATTAGTCGGAAACTGGGTTGAAGAGATCGGGGGTAGACATTGCAGACAAGTCGACGAGCGGAGTCGAACTTGCGACTTTCAACGCAGCGCCACTAACATGAATGGGGTCGCGTTAGGTGCGGTGTCCATAACCACTCGGCCAACGCGGACCCCGATAGCATGTCACTTTTAAAAGGACAATGTTCAAATATCGCTCTCTGCCTGTTCGTTTGACTGCGATGCTACCACCATGATGTCTGCCGCCGCCAAGGGGTGACGTCACTGTGCAACAGCCCTATAGAGCAGCTATTCCCAACCGGGGGGGGTCCGCGAACAGCCGAGGTCTAGTTGCGTTTAGAGACGAATTGAGCGATCTGAGCTGCAGTACATTCTCCTGCCACAAGAGGGGAGTAAAGCATCTTATAAGCCCAATGCCGCTAGCCGTCAGCTAGATGGTTTAAGTGAGTTTTTGAATAAATAAAACATTGACCTTGATGGCGTTGTTAACTTTCATTAATAGATACACATGTGTTCACCAATTTAAAGATATAGTATGCAGTTTTTCACAGTATTCCAAATGCTGATACTATATTATTTTGTGGTTCAATTAATTATTTTACAAAAAGATCACATGAGATATTGAAATGTTGAAGTCAACAGCATAATTTTTTTATATATAGATTTTATTAGATGTGCACCATAAACAATGGATTAAATGCTTTTGGTTGATGATAGAGATTTTTTTTTTTTTTTTAGGGGTCCGCGAGTTGCTTTGGGCTGGGAAAGGGGGTCCTTGGGATGAAAAAGGTTGGGAACCCCTGCTATAGAGACTGGGAGAAAATAGTCAACACTGAGCTGGTGAAGGACGAGAGAATGGAACGATGAATGGCTGCTGATTAATCATCAAAAAAGTTGTCGATTAAATTAATAATTTATGATCATCGATTGATCGGTTGCCGCTCTACAGTAGATTGAATCAGCAATCACGCGGCAAAGAAACTGGCCATCGGTAGCGCCAGCGACCAACATTTGTAGCAGGCGAAGGGATCTTGCGCAATATTTATACAAGGATCTGCTTATTGCTAACAATAGATAGTGCCGCAATTGCATTTTAAAACCATTGTCATAACTCTAGTTAGAGCTGTAGGATTTCAGTACATGCAATTAACTACTGATTTTTCTGAAATCTTAAGTCTAGATATTCTGAAAGAAGAAAAAAAGGAAAAATAAGGGTTTAAAAATAATTCCACTCTTCCAAGTATTGCCCATTAGGAGTTCAGAACAACATAAACATGCAAAAAAAAATGCCAATTGTGCCAAATATTTTGGGTACTACCAATTTTTGCACGATCAGGACTCAGTATAGGGGGATGGGGACTCGTTTTGTTTTTTTTTTTCTTTTTGCTTCTGTGATGGTCCAAGAAATCTGTGATCCGTGAGCCCTAATCCGAGTATCAATCCGAACCACGAGTCTTTTGATCCGTTGCACCCCTATGCCCATACATTTCATAGTTCCAAATGCCCCCACTCTATGCATGGGTTAGTACAACAAATAGTGCAACTTCCTACAACCCCACCTCTATTCAAATTCAAAGCAGTCCGATTTGAATCCAGCCAAATCCAAACCAGACAGATGTGCAGGTGACAGAAGTCAGCAACATATTTTTGTCACACTGGGGTGGAAAGGAGCAGAGGATACCAGTTATGATTCAATTCCTACTAGAGATACAACTAATGATTAATCAGCCATTTTTACTGGATTAATCGGTTCATTCTTCCTTTAAAAACGAAATGATTACTACTTTTTTTTTTTTTACAATGCATGTTAATATTACAAACGTTTTACTGTTTCGCCATCTCCATTTGCATGAAAGAGCCTGCTAAATCTCTTCTGCTAGCCTGCTAAATGATAACATATTGGACTTTCACGGAAGCTTGCATGTTGTCTTTATTGTATTATGGCCTTGACACTGGAAAAATTGCTTTGGGAACAACATATATTCAACATGTTTGAGCAAAGAAAAAGCCAAACCATGAAACGATTAATCAGATTAGTTGGTGATCATTTCAATAATCGATTATCATCGATTAATCGGTTGCAACTGTAATTCCTACACAAATGCCGAAGTTCATTTTGCATCATAATTTTACAATTTGTAAAGTAGACTTTCTTATTGTATCGTATCATGTGGAAAAAGGATTGAGAATGCCTCCAAAACATGTCATGGCCACATTTTGGGCCTAAAAAAGGACAAATATATTCCTACTAGAATTCTTTTCCGAGGAAGATGCCATTTGTGCATGCACACACGCGTGGGGCTGCAACGATTAGTCGATTAATCGACAACTAATCGATTATGAAATTCATCGACAACTAACGCAGCAATCGATTAATCAACAAGAAATTGAATCATTGTTATTTTCAGCAGTTTTTTGCCGGCATCGCCACCTATTGGCCTACAAATGTAATACTAGTTGATAATGTCAGGAATTCCAAAATATTATTAATATTGATATTAAAGAAACATGAATGTGAAGGAAATCAACAAAATATTAGCATATAAATCAATTGTCAATTGACTTTGTGAAGGGCAATTAACTCAATTGTTGTACATTTCTTTTTGCTAACATGAGCCAAAATTGACTACATTTCAAGTTGACAAGATTAATTCCTGTGGTCGCTGTGAATATTTTGGGTTTCTTTCAAGGAAAAATATCGAACCGATTAGTCGATTCGATCGTTCCTATAATCGGCAACTAATCGTCCATTAAAATAATCATTACTTGCAGCCAGGGCTTTGAACCGGTTCAAGGAACGAAAACGAAAACCCGGGAACTTTTTGTATTTTCCAGGGAACAGAAACGAAACGGGAAACATTATTATTTTTTATGTTCTGGAACAGGAACACTTATTTTAAAATAATGGTAACCGGTTAATACCGGTTAATACCGTTCCTCAAGGTTTCCGTTGAAACACGGCGTTGAAAAACAAATTCACACAACACACTAGTTAAATATAATCCACCCCTGCGCGGGACAGAAAATGGTTTGCCCCGTATGGGCGTGTCAACGGCTGGCTGAGTTGGATGCATGTAGACCATAGACTGGACGAAGATAGATGTACGGCCCCGTTAGTGTTCGCTTTACGCGCAAATAGGCGTCCATCCGCAGAATTTAGAATGTGAGTGCCGTACAATTTCACAGAGCATATGCACGTCCGGCGCGGGTGTGTATGCTCCCGTCCGGCGCGGGTGTGCATGCTCCCGTCCGGCGCGGGTGTGCATGCTCCCGTCAGGCGCGGGTGTGCATGCTCCCGTCAGGCGCGGGTGTGCATGCTCCCGTCACCTCTCTCTTTACTTTTGCTCCGGGGCGCGGCTACGATAATGTCTAATGTTTCTTTGCAATTACATATCTTGTTAATAGACACACGCGTGTATGTGCAGCGAGTGCCGAGTGTGCGTTTGTGTTGTGCCTCGCTAGTCTCTACTCCTGTGACAGTAAATACTTTATTCCCAAAGAAAGCAAAAACAGGGTAAATACTTTCATGAATACTGATCATTGTGAAATAAGTCGACAAATACAAGGACATTAAACAACAGACCAAACACACGCATGCACACACGTGTCTGTGGCTGCTGCAGCAACACGAGCCTCGCTCACACCTGGGCTTCTCTGATTGGCTGGCCCCAAGTTTATCTGGCCCCACGACGATAACCGGTTGTTAAACTGTCTTTTTCTTTCGACTTGAATTGAAACACTGCATTTCAGTCGAAGGAACGGAATTAACCGTTCCGGGAACAATATTTTTTTGTTCTAACCGGTTCAGGAACGTCAATTTATTGGTGGAACACATAACCGGAAACGTTATAATTCCGTTTCTGTTCGGAACGGAACGATTGGAAAAAAATATTGGTTCAAAGCCCTGGTTTGAACTCACTTTTAATAATAAGTAAATGAACAAATCCTACTTGGTTAGTTTTTAAATAAAGTCAAGGCTCCTTCATACTTTCAGGGTGGGGTGGGGACCAGCCCGCCGTAAAGGTGATCACGTGACCGCCGTCGCGGCGGTTTGGGTAGAAAGTGGTCATAGTTCCAGATCACCGCGGTGCCCCGCCTCCCTCTATTCCCTCTATTCTATTATGTTCTCTGTCGCTGTTATGTCGCTGTCTATACACACTGTTGTCTCGCTCTTTTTCTCTCTCTCCCTTGTCTCCTCTCGTCTCGAGCGAGAGAGATTCGCGGGCCTGCTTGCAAAACGGGGACCGCCCACTCTCCGTCTTGACCAATCACAGCCGCGAGGTGAAGTCGGTTAGTAGAAACAAGGGCTATGGTCAGGATGAGAGGTGGGGAGCGTCCCACCGACAATTACCGAGGCACATTGATGACGTGGTGTAGTTTTTTTTAGCGCAAAAAACTACACCACGACAGTCTGTTCCCCACCGTGAAGTATGCAGGGGGCTTCAGTCATAAAATTTGCAAGCTGTAGTCTGCAGTTAGATAGCAAATGTCAGCACTGGATATGGGTGTATCACAACAGGCTTTTGATGCAAGACTTCCTGTGCAACAACCACATAATAACAACTGTGTTGTGGTCTGTGCACGTGTATAGGTGTGTCTGTGTGTGGAATACTCAGAGATGGGCAGCAACGCATTACATTTACTCCGTTACATTTTGTGTGTGTACTTTTTTACTTTTACTCAAGTACATTTGAAGTGAAAAAAAGTACTGAGTAACTTTCAGTTTAAAAAATGAATTCAAAAAAGATGAATGAAAAAAATGAATAAAAAAAAAGATTGCCCGAGAGCATGACAGAGTGGGAGAGAGCGAGAGACACCAAGAGAGAGAGAGAGCGAGAGAGAGAGAGAGAGAGAGAGAGAGAGAGAGAGAGAGAGAGAGAGAGAAAGCGCCCGAGAGAGAGATATGACATGGCCAACAGTTCCCAACGGGCGTCGCAAAAGTCAGAGTTAATGTAACGAGTACTTTTTACTGACAGCTCAGTAAAAAGTATTTTTTTTCACCTCAAATTTACTTGAGTAAAAGTAGAAAGTAACTTGTGAAAAATGTACTCCAAAAGTAAAAAAGCACACACAAAATTTGTAACGGAGTAAATGTAATGCGTTACTGCTCATCTCTGGTCCTGGGGTGATTTGGGGTTATTTGAAAGGACAAGACGGGTACAGAGCAGACGTCCCCTCTGCAGTTTCTGAATCGTTCATTAAATGTTGTCTTAGATTTAGTTGAGAAGACGTCCGAGTGGGAATTGACACATTGGTAATGTGGTCTGAGGTTTTATGTCTGAACTGTGTACCGGTACGCTCTTTGCTATCCTGACTAGGATTAGATTACCATAATGGTGTTTTATAGATCACATGCCATGTTATTCCTTAACAGAACCAAATATGTACTTCTTTTTTCCTTTTTAAGTTATTTTTTGGGAGCAAGCGCCGGTTTTCATTCTGTTTATTGAGAGACAGTGACAGGATTAAATCGAAAGCCCAGATGAAGAGTTAGAGAGAGAGAGAGATTGCAGAAAAGCTGGGCACTGCTCGACCTGTGGACTGGGGAACGGGCTCTCTATCCGCGTCGGCCACCACGCGTCAGTTTTCAACTCAATCAAGTTTTTAAAAAATCTATTTCTGAAAAACAAACCATTATTTATTCAGTTTATGCAGGGCAACAACATTGGCATCAGTCATCAAACTTCATTTCTAACCAATCACAGCTCAGGGGAATACTTGGAATTGTAGAATTCCAGTGACAGAACTCATTTGTCTCAGTTTCCTGATCTCTCTCTGGCTCCTACTGGGAAGCTTGTCGCCTTTGCTGGGTACACCAGGGGAAATCTGAATCAATTATACACAGAGTAGACATTTAGGGCCTAGTCGACGGGCTGTAGACGGAGTCGGTGGGTTCTGGGGCTAGCTGGGCCTCCCAGGGCCTCCTTGGACTCTTTTTGAAAAGCTGATGAAAGTGAAAGTCAGCACTTTGATCCTCATGCTCTTTGTTCTTTTCATCAGCTTCCAGGAGAAATGCGTTCGTTCAGGCTAAAAACGAGGTTCAGAAACTGAAAAGTTGGTTGCCATTCACAAGATGTTTTTTTTTCCTTTTGAGACTGATGGTTGTTCCAGAACATGTGCTTCATATGCTACTGTGAGAAGTGACCTACATTTTTAGACATTATGAATTATAGTGTGTGTAACATTATGTTAAATTATATAAATACAATATTATATAAAATACATATTGTGTGAAACATCTTTTGCGTGTTGATGATTGTCAGTCTTTTCTGAGGGTTATCTGGGCAAGTGTATCTGTGGTCACACAGGGAATTCCATGACAAATGGTTGACCCCCATTCACTGGAGACTCTAGAACTAACCTGTGCAGTAACAGTTGAGAATCTATTCCACACATCACTGTCCCTGCTTCTGCAGCTTATCTGTCTTGTGTGCGTTCACATTAGTGATCGGGCTGCGACTCCTGCCCCCTGCAGTAAATGCCCCCGCGGTGCACCGCTGCGCTCCGGTCGGGATCAGGCGTACGGAACGACGGCCACCAACACTTGTAGGGCCATGGAGACGCAGGGCACCTGCCCTAGGACGTAGGCCACGGAGCGGGTGGGCGGAGTCAGGGCCAGCAGGTACGCTACGCTGTGCACCACGCGACACACGAAGAACGATACGAAGTGCAGCCGAGCGACTCGCAGGGACGGACCAATCAGAGAGTACACAGCTCCGATGAACAGGAACGGGAGGATGTTCTCCAGGTCGTTCAGGTGAGCCCTGGAACCCAACAGGGAACAAATTCATTAACTGGTGGATTACGCTGACATCGTAGGCAAGGTGTCTGATGGTGAACATCTTCACATTTTATAAGTTCAAGTTCAATTTATTAGGTGTCCCCCAGGGCTTGAAAACAAAATTATTTTTAAAATGTTCCGTTCCAAACGGTTCAAGGAGGCCTATATGTAACGTTTTCGTTCTCAGAACCATTCCGCCACCAAAATATCGGTCCTGAACCGGTTCGGAACGCAAAAATTCTGTTCGCTCTTAAGTTCCTTACATTTTGCAATGTTAAGTTTAGATATAGTTAATACAAAATATATTTGGTGGACCTCAATGCTAATGTATTAGCGTGAAAAACAGGTTTTAAAACGCCATTACATTCGCTTCCTCGTCTGTCCACAAGATGGAGTCCCAGATGCATGGGGCTTGATGACTGACAGTGAAAGTGGACGGAAATAGTCTCCCAGACATAGGGTATGCTAAAATATGAAGAGAACAGAAAAAAAAAAAATTAACCGGTTTTGTGGATTTCATAATGTTCCGTTTCTGTTCCTGAACATTTGAAGAAATCTTTTTCCGTTTCCGTTTCCGCTCCTTGTAAAATTCAGTTCGTTTTCGTTTTCGTTCCCTGAACCGGTTCGGAGCCATTGGTGTCCCCAAAGGGCAATTTGATTACTAAGTACTGTCTACTTGTGTATACACACAGGATGTCATCTCTACTTTAACCACAGTTTCTTACATGCGGTCACACACAGAACTTCATCCAGTACTAGATATTGTGGACGTATCACTATAATTGGTTATAGTCCACCTCTATCCTAGTCCATTAGTCCATCATCTTTATCCAGATCGGCACGGTGGTGCAGTGTTTAGCATTGCTGCCTCACAGCTAGAAGGTGAGGCAGCAAACCGGACCTTTAATTATTAGAATATGTGTGTTCACCAGAGTCTACTCTACTCTACTGCTAGATTCCAAACTCCATATCTGTATACATGTGTATATTTCGTACATCATATGCAATATGGCTAAAGATCATTGTGATTCTGATCAATGTTTTATTGTTGATCTTTACCTAATCACCCTCATTCAATCCTGTTGGTCCATCGTACTCTCCAAAGCATTGGATTATGCTCCTAATGCCAGCTGAATACCAAGACATTCAAAACACATAGATAGACCTGGAATACATGGTCAGATTCCATCAGGAAAAATAAAGGAATGGATTACGTATATTTTCTAAAAAAAAAATGCAACTTTTTTTTAACATGAAACCATTAAATTATAGTGTATATAATTGAATGGCTTAATACAGTTGCAGAAAGTATATTGAATGCCCACTCACAATGTATACAAAACCATCAACTTGTGCAGACCTGTTCTTTGACCCTGTTTACATTCGGGATTGAGTAGTAACGAGCTACATGTCATCCGATTACAGTAAAGAGATCACTAAAAGTATAAAACTGTAGTCCCTTCCAATCACATAAAATAATTAAATTACAGTTACACCTGCCTGGAATATTGGGATCTATTAATCACTACAGAAATGTGTAATTTGTAACTGTAAGATTGTGTGTAAAAGGTAACCCTCTATACGTCAGTGTCTCATTGTAGAGCTAACAATCCTAGCGAAGGATGAAGTTCCTGTGGAAAGTTCCATGTCAGGCACATGTGTTTTTCATTAGACCAAAACCGCCTCATTTTCCGGAACAGCACATCAAGTGAAACTCTGAGAAGAAACATAATTCATTATACAACTTACTCACTACTCCCTTGCTCTGTTCTCTAAACTGTATATGATCAAAGATAAGAGTCATTAATTAAACTGTGATATTGTGTGTGTGTGTGTGTGTGTGTGTGTGTCCTGTTGCTTTATCACCGGTTTGTTAATGATTTTACAGACTCCACGTGTTTACATTCCTTCTCTCTTCAAATATAAAGACATCAAAGAATCATAGTGATTTCATATCCTCCTGGAAGTAGAGATATTAGAGAGAGAAGAGAAACCAAGAGAAAGAGCGAGAGAGAAAGAGACAGAGAGAGAGAGAGAGAGAGAGAGAGAGAGAGAGAGAGAGATGGCGCCAAAATATGTGCCGACAGTTCCCAACGGGTGTCGCTAAAGGCCACGTTAATGTAACGAGTACTTTTTACTGACATTTCAGTAAAAAGTAGTTTCTTTTTTCACCTCAAATTTACTGAAGTACAAGTAGAAGGTAACTTAAAGTAAGTTAACAAGTAAGTTAAAAAGTACACAAAAAAGTAAATGTAATGCGTTACTGCCCATCTCTATATGGGGCATCGTGAGTCTGGCTATGAACAAGTCAAGTACAGGACATTCTTTGAAAACAGAAGTACAAAGGATGGAAAATATAGTTAGCTATAGACTGTATGTATTATGTGTATTTTTGGGAGATAGACTGCATGATGAATTAACGTTATTAACTGTATTTTTGGGAGAGTAATAGAAGAGACCGTACCTTCTGCAGCGTTCCACGTCTGGGTCTTCTCTGAAGAACTCCACTCCTCCGTGCCTCAGAGCATCTTCAGGGTTGGCAAACGCCTGGAGTCATTAGAGGACGTTTCAAACCTTCAAGTCAAGTTTAGTTTCACATTGTCTTTTATATTCACTGGATTGGGGAGTAGCCAACCATTTACAGTCTGCAGTGTAATCAGAAAAAAACAACATTTGAAAGCATTTAATATGGATCACATGTCTCGATGTAGAGAAAAAAATCTAAGATAGAGTAGTAATTTTCATTTGGACGTTAATTAAAAATCGTTGGACTGTGGTACTCATGGATATGGGAATTCGCCCAGAGACTATAGATCTTTCTAGAACACCCACATGAACATTGTGACATCACTATATAAAGTCTGGTAAACAGGAGCAGCTCACTTAAACTACAACACATGTATAGTGTTGAGGTAAAGAACAGAATCTCAGTTAGCCTCAACCCTCAACAACACATCCTGGTGAGGTAACGAACAGCATCTCAGATAGATACAACATGTTTGACAATTTTTTATTGTTATTTTTTTCTACATTCTCAGAATTCTTCCGTGGGCCAGAAAAACTTGATTGGCGGGCCGGATTTGGCCTGCGGGCCGCCAGTTGAATAGCCCTGCCCTAGATAGCTACTGAACCACAATGACCAAGAGCGCCGGCCATGACCATGCAACCGTGTCTAGCCTGACTGACATCGGTGGTGGAACAAAACCTCCACAGCCCCCGCACGTACTTGTAGGATGCCGAGATAAGGGACATTGGCTGTGTCCGAAATCGCCCCCTAACCCCCATATAGGGCACTATATGGGGCGCACGCCATTTTGTAGGGGTGTCCGAATTCTCCATGTGCCCCATATAGGGCACTGAAAGTATCCCGAAATGTAGTGAGCATCGGATGTACCCTAGACGGAGAAATATAACCCATAATGCATTGCGAGACGCATTACACTAATTAAAACGTAGAAGAAGGCGACGCGCGCTCCAAAAAAAACAAAACAATGGAGGACGGCAACAGGACGCAGCAGCAACCGACGGCGGCAAATAATTATAAATGTGAGTACAATTGATTTTCTGTGATAAAGTATACATTTATTATTTAAAAAAAAGCATGCGAATGCTACGACCAATGCCGACAGGCAATGACGTCACTATGCGACAGCGGTGACGTAAGTTAACGGTGCCGATTCTAGTGTCCGAAATCTCGTCGCTGAGATTGAGTGGACTATATAGTCAGTGCCCTATCTAGGGGCTAGGGGTTAGGGAGCGATTTCGGACACGGCCATTGTCCACAATGATTGAGATGT
>OMKY01235160.1:0-10260 GCA_900302395.1 Bregmaceros cantori | reverse complement strand
CCCTCCATTTAGCTAGCCTACTAACGTTTTGGTTCATTTCATTGGATCAGGGCTGCTCACATTTTTTCACTTTTAAAATGAGCAAGGGTTATATTTCGCTAATGTTTAATTACTTATAATTTACAGAGATGGCAAAGGTACCTGGATTTCTTACTGGAGTAAGAGTAAAATACATTTGTAAAAAAACAACTCGAGTAAGACTACAAAGTACGGATCCAAATACCTGCTCGATTTGCCATAACACTTTACAGGTGATGCTGGGCACACCCAGAGACTAAATGAAAACAACTTAATTAACTGCTACTGTACTCAGTGCATTAGAGTATCGGCCCCTACTGACTCATTCACGTTATACATGTAGTCCTACCATGTGGTTGCAGAAAAAAAAGAAAAAAGTAACAACCCTGTTTTGAGAAAGGTAAGGAGTGGAAGTACTGGTATATATTTTTTTAAAATCTACTGAGTAGAATTCAAAAGTACTCACAGAAAAAAAAACGAATTCTAAAAGTACAGATTTAAAATTCTACTTAAGTACAGTACTCAAGTATTTGTACTTTGTTACTTGTCATCTCTGCTTATTTATAAATATAAATAAAGAAAACAACATCTATGCTGGAGTCCGATCTTTGTGTAAAAGTGGTGCCCCTAATAACAGTCCAATCTTTAATAGCGGGTGGGTATATATTTTTTGCAGCGGTTGTGGATTAAAAGCTTCACACCATTTCTAGTGTGCATGTAGTTAGGGAAAATGATGAGTTTTCTCCTGCAGATCCCTGTAAATCGGGTGTAACACATCATTCCATCCAGATCTATCCCATGCCTTGGCAATAATGCTACTCCTTCTTTCTTGCCTTTGGACCGAGTGACTTCCTTGGACCCTTCCTTCCTCTATGGTTTCCTTCCTCGTTATTCATGTGTTCAAAATTCTGCCACACTTAACGACTCGCTTTCTCCTTGACCCTATTAACTCTAACTGTCTCTATTCCCCCAAGAGATGACGGGCTACCTTCGTGTTCACCTTGGCAGCCCTGTGTGGTGTGGAACTGACGTCTTGAGATATCTCTTTGTGTGTTTTTCTGTTTGTTGTCTCCGTGTAAAACTGTTCTTCTGGTGGGATGGGTGGGGTGTGGGGCCTCTTGGTGGTCTTTAGATCAAGTACAAGAACTCTCTGGGTCAAGGCACGGCCATACCGGACCTCCCCGAGGTGAAGCGCGTGCGGGAGAATCAGAAGCACATCAGCTCGGTACGGAGTGGGCCTCCCGAGCTGACCCCAGAACATGACCCCAGTGTGACATGACCCCCCCACCCCCATGTGTGAACTTTGACCTCTCTAACCTTGACCTGATCATCCCATCACCTCCAAAACCATGGCTGGACCGGGCATGTGGCCGTGGTAGACCTGTCTGATTTTGAACCTGCGAGAACTACTTATTTTAAAAAAATGTTTAACTGATAGTCACCATATGTTATATGAAAATTAAATATTTAAATGTCTTTTCCACACTAATAGGCACACAGTGCTCTGTCAAATAAGTAATTGGTTATCAGCAGGGCTTGAAAATGAAATTATTTTTAAAACGATCCATTCCAAGCAGTTCAGGCAGGCCTATGTTTAACGTTTTTGTTCTTGGAACTGTTCCACCACTAAAACATTGGTCCTGAACCGGTTAGGAACACAACATTTTAGTTTGTTCTTAAATTCCCTTATATTGTGCTATGTTAAGTTTAGATATAGTTAATACTGTCCACAAGATGGAGCCCCAGATGCATGGGGCTTGATGACTGGCAGTGAAAGCTGGATGGATGCACAACCGGAAATAGTCTCCCAGACATAGGATATGTTCAAATATATAGAGAACAGAAAAAAATCGTTTTCAAACAGTTTTGTGGATTTTATAATGTTCCTTTTCTGTTCTGGATCAGTTGAAGAAATCTTTTTTCGCTTCTGTTTCCGCTCCACATAAAATTCTGTAAAATTATCTTTGTTTTTGTTCCTCAAACCGGTTTGGAGCCGTGATTGGAGATATAAATGTTTAAATCTACCATGGGCTGACCACTGACAGCTACTTCAGTGTTGATGTAGTGAAGGTTTTGAAATGGTCTATAGATAGAATGGACCATTCCTTGACAGTGTGTCTTATAGTCATGTATGCCTTACATATGGAAAAAGGTTAGAAAATGGACCATTCATTCACAGAGCACCTCCACCGAATATTGAATATGAATGATATTATTTTTCTTAAAACAAATACTCTCGCATCTCAAGTCCTAAGAAAGACGATATGACTGGACCACAACTTGAACCCTGGGGTCCAGATCCAAAGGCAGACAAGTCTACCACCAGGCCACTAGATAGTGCAGCCACAGCAGTCTTGGTCCCCAGGACAACTCTCTCCACATTGCTACCACGCCCATCATCATCATCATCTCTTACAGTGTGACATCATCACCATCGCTCTTTTGGCACCAGCCGGCCCCGCGTTCCGGCGCTTTCCTTCACGTCCACCACCCAGATCCTCCTTGCCTTCTCCCTGTGTGTGCGTGTGTGTGTGGTCTGCTTTCGAACAGTGTGTCTGTGTGTGTGTCCTCTTGTTGTGGTGTTAACAGCTGTAACAGGGGCTTCAGTGTGTTTCTTTTTAGTCATGTTAACTCATTCCGTGCCAGCCCTTTTCAAATTTAGCACGTCCCAATGTTTTTTTTTTTCAACATATGAGTGTTTTTTCAAGATCCGTAGAAAATTTGGTTCTGTGCGGGGCTTGAAAACTAAATGATTTTTAAAACGTTCCGTTCCGAACGGTTCAGGCAGGCCTATATTTAACGTTTGTGGATTTCATAATGTTCCGTTTCTGTTCCTCCCAAGGGGGAGGGGGGAGAAAAGATTGTGTGTGTGTGTGTGATAAGAGAGTGTGTGCGCTTGCGATGCACCGATACAGTATTTTGAGTTATTTCAGCGTATCGGTGCTACCCTAGTGTGCGTGTGGCTGTGTGCGTGTCTCACGCTGTGCTTGTATCCTTCAGGTGTTGTATAAGACCAGCTCAGCCAAAGGAACGCCCGTGGTGTTCACTCCTGAGCTGGAGCGGGTCAAAAGGAACCAAGAACAGATTAGCTCGGTACCGACCGCCCCAAAGGATCCATGCTGCCCCAACCTCAGGACCCATCTCCTTAACTTAGACCCTGCGTTAACCAAGTTCCCTTAACCTGTAGCAGCACATCATCCCCTTGAGTGGAAATTAAATACTTAACAGTGGTACATTTGAACTCGATCTGCCGCATGGAATAGCACCAAAATCATTCTTGATGCGCTAGGCAGAGTGCTGTAAAGCACGCTGAATAGCTGCATGCCTCAACGGCGCTGAATAGCTGTGATAATGGCCTGAAATAATAATATAATACAAAATCAATGTTGATGTGCGCACCCCGATAGGCCTGTTGCACGGTGATGTCATGTCTTGGCGGCAGTGGTATCGCTTACGGTGAAGTATACTTATACGTACGGTTACCTTACCACTCCACGTCCATTATAGGGCTACATACAATGGACGTTGTTAGGCTGCCATCTGCTCGCAATTCATAGCATATTACCAACAATAGAAGAAACAGGCAATGTTATGCAAGTATCGCTCCTTGTCTGTTTGTCTGCTACCACCAAAATGTCTGCCGCCCCCGCCAAGCCGTGACATCACCATGCTATAGCCCTATTGTAAAAGCAATATTAAGAAAAGTTGCATTATTGTGTTAAAATGTGCCTCAGGGCAGTGAACCACGGTGACTGTATTTTATTTCCACGATTAACGTCCATTTCTGTGTATTTAACACACATGGTAGACACTAACCTCTTGTGGCGTCCCCCACTACCTCCTCACCCTCCTTGTCTCTCCACCATCACAGTGTGACTTGGGTTCCCGCTCTCTTAACGCGCTTCACTCCCCCTGTAGTAACCAGACGGCTGCTCCTGTGTGTTTTTGAGGATAGCCTCTGGTAGTAGCCTCTGCTTCGTCTGGTATAGTTGTTGTTGTTGTTGGTTTCATGGTGAACTCTTCATTGGCGTCACAATGTCGCCACTCAGGTGCGTGGCGCGGACGCGATCAGTGAAACCCACTGTAGCGCCTGCTAGTATGAAAACTCTATACGACAGTAACATGTCAGCGCGACGTGCTAGTCATTTATTTCTCGCCCTTCTGGCTGGAGAAGGGATACATGCCCTTATTTTTAGGGATGCATTGATACCGATACTGGTATCGGGTTTATGTACTCATACTCGTACTCGCCAAACAGTTGCCGATACCATGAACCGACACCAGCTCCGGAAAGACCGGGACTCACGCCCCGCTGTTACGCCGAGCGGAGCCTCATCTCCCGACTGCGGAAAGAGCAGTATTCGTGCCGCGCCATCGCGAGCGGGGCTTCAGCGTTTTTTGGGCAATTTCTGAAAAAATAAAAAAATAAAATCAAAATGTTTGCAATCAGATTCTTCAAATTTCATCATCGCAATAACAAAAAAATGCGATATGTGTTGTGGCATGGTGCAGGGCCGCGTCGTCTCCCACACAACCGTTTTCCCATCTGGTCCCGGTGCTTTGCCTACATTCAACGCATATGTTCACTGATGGTAGGAGAGGGTGAGAACAAAGTAAAGCAGTTGACCGTGCATTCCCAATGCATTTCCTGCACTGAATAGTTGTTCATCACACTGCAACAAGTTTCAAAAAATTGAGAAAGCCGAAGCTGAAGGCACGAATAGGCAACAGAGGCCAAGCACAATGGGACACAACATGCCGATCAGACTTTTTTCCAAGGATCGGGACTCGTGATTTTGTCCCGATCAGGATCGGTAAATACGTCAGGGAGCCAAATGGCTGTTTATTGACTATTATTGAAATTGACAATTGTGGAAATAGTTTGGCTACTACCAATTTTTGTATCAGAACTCTGTATCGGGACTCTGTATCGGGGACTCTGTACTAGAGATCGGGATCGGCCGATACTTAAAATTAAAGGATCGGGATCGGATCAGAAGCAAAAAAACGTGTTCGGTGCACCCCTAGTGATGGGTATATAGAACATGGATGCACGTAGCGACTGCACGTAAACGTTCAATTATTTTTTTATTGTGTTCTGGCACCGTGCGGCATCTTTTGAACACGGTAAATCTAAAAGAAATGATGTGACATATATCACAAGAAAGATATGAATCTCTTCTTCAGCAAGAAAAAAGTGAGGTGCTAACATGTCGTGCTCTTTGAATAGAGCTTTCAGAATAGCAGGCGGTTGGAACAGCACCGCGCTCCCACTAGGGACCCTGTCTGACCCCCGACCGTGTCGCCCGCAGGTGCTCTACTCAGACAGCTTCCGGAAGCAGGTGCAGGGCAAGGCCGCCTTCGTGCTGGACACGCCCGAGATGAGACGCGTCAGGGAGACCCAGCGCCACATCTCATCTGTGAGTCGGTTTAACACTTATCTCTGAACGCTTTAAAAGTGGCTGTGTCAGGGTCCGCGTTGGCCGAGTGGTTATGGACACCGTACCTAACGCGACCCCATTCATGTTAGTGGCGCTGTGTCTATTGCAGCGTCCGCAGTGTCGCAAGTTCGACGACGCTCGTCGACTTGTCTGCAATGTCTACCCCCGATCTCTTCAACCCAGTTTCCGACTAATCCTATCCAATAAAGGTGGAAAAACGGCGCTGGCGCCGGAAAAAAAAAAAGTGGCTGTGTCCGAAATCGCTCCCTGTTCCCTATATAGTGCACTGTATGGGGCGCACGCCATTTCGTAGGATGCCTGCATTCTCCATGTACCCTATATAATGCACTCAAAGTATCCCACAATGCACCACGAAAAGTAGTGACCATCGATGTACCCTAGCCCAATCAGTATAATGCATTGCGAGACGCCAGAAGAATTACCTAAACTACAAACATGGTGCAGCCATAGAGGCCGACCACAGCAAATAATTATAAATGGAAGTACTTTTGACTTTCGCCGCAGACTCTAGTGTCCGAAATCTGGGTTGTAGAGGGAATAGGGGAGAGGGAACGGTTTCGGAGACAGCCAGTGACTGCACACTTCAACACTGTCACGGCATTAGCTTTGACGATAGGTCAGCTTAATATCATTTACCAAAGGTTAGCATGCTGTACTATACGATAGATTATTATCCCATTACCCTTGACAATCAGACAATCGGTAGCCCCCTATCCTTTAACATAGGGGTTGATGAGATCGTGGGTAGACATCGCAGACAAGCCGACAAGGGGGGAAGACACAGAGGCATTAACATGAATGTGGACGCGTTAGGTGCGGCGTCCATAACCACTCTGCCAATGCCGCCTCCTGCACGCCATCCTTTACAATACGCCCATCCTTAATGATGGTTTACTCCTTCTATTTTAGCTGTGTTATTCTGGTATCATATGCAAACAAACTTTCAAAGACCACTAGTCAATACAAATAGTATTGTAAATATTTCACGATTCACAGAATCCAATATTAGTGATATATTGTCCAAGCTCAGGACATCTAACTTCAAGCTTCAGCAGTCTAGTCCAGTAACCAGTGCATGAGGACATTTAGGGCGGCACGGTGGCGCAGTGGTTAGCATTGCTGCCTCACAGCTAGAAGGTCCTGGGCTCAAATCCCAACCCGGATAGGTCCTTTCTGTATGGAGTTTTCATGTTCTCCCCGTGTCTGCGTGGGTTTCCTCCCGGCGCTCCGTTTTCCCCCACCACCAAGAACATATTCTAGTTAACCTGCTCCAGTCAGTGCCCCCTGGCTGTCTCCCGGGTGCTGCACTGCGGCTGCCCACCGTTCCTCAGGGATGGGTTGAATGCGGAGGAAGAATTTCACTGTACATGTATGTATGTGTGACTAAATAAAGTATCTAATCTTATATTGATATGTGTGTGTGTGCAGGTGAGGTACCACCAGGACTTTGAGAAGAGCAAGGGCAGCTTCACTCCCGTGGCGAGCGACCCGACCATGGAGCGCGTGAAGAAGACCACGGCCGAGCTGAGCGACATCAACTACCGTGGAATCCAGAGACGTGTGGTGGAGATGGAGAGGAGGCGCGCTGTGGAGCACGACCAGGAGACCATCACTGGTACGATGGAGCCATTCAGCTCTCTCCGTCTCTCTCTGTCCTCTGCCACTCGCATGTCACTCAAGCTTCAACTCGTCCACTCTTGGATGTTATCTTCCCATCGCTTTTTATACACTCACATATCATCATATCATCAGCATAGAACATGCTTTACTTACATTGTCTGTCCTTTGCCCTGTGCTGTGTGTGTCCTGTGTGTGTGTGATCTGTATGTGTGTGTGTGTGTGTTGTGTGTGTGGGTGCTGTCTGTGTGTCCTGTGTGTGTGTGAGCTGTGTGTGTCTGTGTGTGTGTGTATGCTGTGTCTGTCTGTGTGATCTGTGTGTGTGTGTGCGCTGTGCTGTGTGTGTATGCTGTGTGTCTATGTGTGCGTGCTGTGTGTGTGTGTTTGTGTGTGTGTGTGCTGCGTGTATGTGATCTGTGTGCTGTGTGTGTGTGTGTGTGCTGTGTGTGTGCTGTGTGTGTGTGTCTGTGTGCGTGCTGTGTCTTTGTGTCTCTGTGTGCGTGCTGTGTGTGTGTGTGTGTGTGTGTGTATGCTGTGTGTCTATGTGTGTGCTGTGTGTGTGTTCAGATCTGCGTGTGTGGCGCACCAATCCCGGCTCTGTGTTTGACTACGACCCTGCTGAGGACAACATCCAGTCTCGCAGTCTGCACATGATGTCAGGTGGGTGGAACCAAAATTCAATTTTTTACTAGAATGCTTAGACTTTATTTGTGACGTCCCAATACCAGGGTTTTTTCTGTGTCCTGGTCAACAACAAACATACCATAGATAACTTCAGTTTGTTCCTACCTGTTTCCATTCTTTAGTTATAGTCTCCAGAACATAAAAATGCTGATTTCTGATTAAATTGAGAATAAATATGGGCTGCAGTACCGGTTTTGTCCGACGGGTGGCGCCATACGCAGCCTCAAGCGGCCAGAAAGGCGGTGTATGTCCTATAGCCTTAACTACGCGCGTCTATGCTGGCCACTTCCAGTGGCATTCATATTGCAGAGTCTTCGACTATTTTTCAACAGGTCTAATCCGCGTTATTTTTTTTTACAGTTATCTTTTCCGGCGTCAGCGCCGTTTTTTTCCATCTTTTATTGGATAGGATTAGTCGGAAACTGGGTTGAAGAGATCGGGGGTAGACATTGCAGACAAGTCGACGAGTAGTCGAACTCTGCGGACGCTGCGGTAGACACAGCGCCACTAACATGAATGGGGTCGCGTTAGGTGCGGTGTCCATAACCACTCGGCCAACGCAAACCCCGATCGCGTTATTTTATATAAGGGTGGCGGTAACTTGCATTGTGCTATTCCACACCCAAATGCTCTCGTGTGCCTGTATTTCATCAATACTCGTGTAAAACGGTGAGCGAAGCGGGATGGATGATGTGTAATTTGTCACAGAGCGAACTGTCGTAAGCGGATTTCGAAAGGTTGAAATTCATCCACTTTTGTCCACTACAATCAGTTTACACAGGGAAATACACAGACACTGGAAGTGCGTTGCACCCGGCGGGACAAATGTCAGCCCCCTGTATTTTGCAGGAAAACTGGTCTATACGAGATGTCCGAGTTACCCCGTGACCCCCCACAGCTGACTTGACGTATTTTCATTCTGATTTTCACCACTGACTTGGAATAATGTCGCCCACAGTCCAAGCCCAGAGACGCAGCAAGGAGCACTCCCGCTCCACCAGCGCCATGAGCGGTCTGGGAGACGAGAAGTCCGAGGTGTCCCACGATCCGGACCACCACATGTCTCTGTACAGCAACGGCTTTGGAGCGTCCTCTGTTGGTCAGTGTCAGCACTACATCTATTCGGTCAACAGTAGCCTGACAAAGCCAAACCAAACCAAGCGTCCATGCATCGCTCGAACCATTGGGTCTGGAGTCGATGGGATCAGAAAGGGGTGACGTCTGGTGGGGGAGCAATTTTTTTCATCATATTGTCACGGGTTGTTGATCTAATTGAGTAATGACCCAGAGAGGAGAAACAAGGGAGGGTTTAGAAACCCTTTATTCTATGCAACAAATGTAAATAATATTTAGTTGGGGCCGCATCCGGGGTCGGACACTGTCTTAAGAGGAGGCAGACTGAAGAGCGCTGATGCGTTGCAGCTGGGGGCACTGGGACCTCCGCGGATGATCCGTCTCGGCGCGGCGCTGCTGGGCGGTCCGTGGACGGCGCGCGCATCTGGGCTGGCTGGTCCCGCTGACTTGTAGCAGTTATCCAATCACAGCACAGTAGGTATGACAAGTGGAGTAGGGAGCATCTTGTCTCGCAGAGAGCCCGCCCCAACTCTGATTGGTCGGCAGAAACAGAGTCGAGGACCAGATTCTTTGATTCGATGGACTCCAGACCCAAAGGCACGTTCGAGCGATGCATGGACTATTTGTTTGGTTTGGCTTGCCAGGCTAGGTCAAAACTTTACTGTGTCTCTTATCCCCTGTCTCTTATCATATTGGGCCCCCTCACAAAGGCACCCTGTGGTCCGCCCCACTACCATATAAATGATATCAATCGCAGATTTAAGTTCCTTAAATTAGTTTTTATTCTAGTGGCCAATTCAGATAATGTAGTTGAAGCTTGTGCCCTGTTGATTTTTGCAAGCAATTTTTGTAATGAAATGTGCATATGTGTTTGATGTGTGTGTATGTGTTTGATGTGTGCATCTGTGTTTGATGTGTGTGTTTGTGTTTGATGTGTGTGTTTGTGTTTGATGTGTGCGTATGTGTTTGATGTGTGCATTTGTGTTTGATGTATGCGTGTGTTTGATGTGTGCGTGTGTTGGATGCGTGCCTGTGTTGTGTGTGTTTGATGTGTGCGTGTGTTTGTGTGTGTGTGTTTGATGTGTGCGTGTGTTTGATGTGTGCGTGTGTTGTGTGTGCGTGTGTTTGATGTGTGCGTGTGTTTGATGTGTGCGTGTGTTGTGATGTGTGCGTGTGTTTGATGTGTGCGTGTGTTTGATGTGTGCGTGTGTTGTGTGTGCGTGTGTTTGATGTGTGCGTGTGTTTGATGTGTGCGTGTGTTTGATGTGTGCGTGTGTTGTGTGTGCGTGTGTTGTGTGTGCGTGTGTTTGATGTGTGCGTGTGTTGTGTGTGCAGGCTACCAGGTCACTAAGACGGTGGAGCTCCAGCAGAGGTCTTCCTCCGTGGCCACCCAGCAGACCACCGT
>OMKY01235136.1:0-10351 GCA_900302395.1 Bregmaceros cantori | reverse complement strand
GGGGTGGTGGCTGGCGCGGTGAGGCTTGAAATGTGGATTATAGGCCCGACGAGGGCCACGCCGACTTGCTCAAGCAACGAAAAAAATCAATTTCAATCTCCGGGTTGAGCCGTGGGAGCAGACTTTTTAGTTTAGTGTTAATTACTCAGTGATAAGGCCAGCTACAGCTACAGTCGCTTTACTTTTACTTTTACTTTTTTTGAGTGTTAATTACTCAGTGATAAGGCCAGCTACATCTACAGTCACTTTACTTTTAGTTTAGTGTTAATTACTCAGTGATAAGGCCAGCTACAGCTACAGTCACTTTACTTTTAGTTTAGTGTTAATTACTCAGTGATAAGGCCAGCTACAGCTACAGTCACTTTACTTTTAGTTTAGTGTTAATTACTCAGTGATACGGCCAGCTACAGTCATTTGGTAATTACTCAGTGAAAAGGCCAGCTACAGCTGCAGTCACTTGTTAATTACTCAGTGAAAAGGCCAGCTACAGCTACAGTCACGTGTTAATTACTCAGTGATGAGGCCAGCTGCAGTCACGTGTTAATTACTCAGTGATGAGTAAAATAATGTTCTGCACCAACTGCGTGCTTCATTTTTTTCCCTTTGTTTACTGTTCCTGCACAATAACATAATACGTCTAACGAGACAGCCACAGACGATTTTATTAGACTGGTGTTGGTTCACCTCACATTTCACGTTTTGTTTAATTTTCTGCGGCATTTCGTTTTTATTTCACATAGGTTGATAGAGAGGGACACACACACACACAGGGAGAGTAAGTTGGCACCAGTCTGTGATCCCCTGGCTCTGTTTCAGTGTTGTATGGGGATACTTTCGATTTCACGGGCATGCGTGGGTACGGGTTTAAATTTTAAATGGCCACGGGTTAGTGGGCGGGTAAGGTGCTGTGCTCTGCGGGTATGGACACGGGTCTCAAAAAACGGACCCATGCAGCACTCGTTTTTTACTTGTTTTCCTGTGCGTTCCGGCACCTGAGTCCATGTCGTCATCGACTTGCTGTTGTATGTACTTTTGTTCCAGCACCTAATGATTTACAAATTAAGCACTGGCTGCCACCCGTTGTTGTTTCACGTCGCAAGGAATAATACATATTTTCTATGTTTTGTGTATTGTTGAGTGACTGACAGGGGCGAGGATATAACATCGGACCGTGCACGCCGGAGTACAGATGACTCAAAGCCACAAACGTGAATGCACAGTTCAAACCATTGTTGGAAGAAGCAAATGCTATGGCCATGAGCTTGCTGAGAGTATGAGATTGCTGTCGAAATGAGTTTCGTAGCTGGGCTATACATTAGGAATTGGGTGAGAAACTTGGTTATCAGCGAGGGGCTCGGAGTAGAGACGCTGTGCCTTCCCGTTGACAGCAGCCAGCTGTGGTGTCTTGGACATTTTATTAGGGTGCTGACTAGAGAAGTCCAGGTGTCCTACCGGTAGGTGGCCCCAGGGAGAGACTATAGCTCTCAAAATGCCTCGGGTCCCCATCGGATGAGCTGAAGGAAGTAGCTCAGGAGAGGGAGGTCTGGACTTCCCTACTCAAGCTGCTGCCCGCGCGACACACACCCAGAAGAAGTGGAAGTGTTGTGTGCGGCGCTGGAGCCGCTTCCGGAGACTAACTATAGGGGCCGATACTGCCCCGCTCAAGGCCGCCTCAAGGGTGCCGCCTCCGGACGAGTGCAGTCACGAGGAAGTGTAAGGCTAACGGCTATCACCAGTGGCTCACTCTATTTGAAAACTCTCATTCATTCGGTCTGCTGGCATTTCTCTGGATCAGAGGCTAAGTACCTTGTTCGATATTTCCTTTTTTTTTTTAAATGTTTTTTTCCAAGCTTTATTTATTAGGGTTAGTGGAAACAGGTGAAGATGGGGTGTAGACATGCGGGAAATACGTCGTGGGATTCGAAATACGTGGGATTTGAACCACCGACTCACCGCGCCATTAAGTCATATGCGTGCTTTCCAGTGCACTGCCTAACCGACTGAGCTACTGGTAAGCACGATATTTCCCATCTTATAGCTAACCATGCTGCCTCTTAAGACGATCCCCACCCTCCCCCACCCCCGCTCGTCAACTTGTCTGCAATGTCTACCCCCGATCTCTTCAACCCAGTTTCCGACTAATCCTATCCAATAAAGATGGAAAAACGGCGCTGACGCAGGAAAGACTTGATGGCGGCAAAAGTTTCACGGTAAGAATATTTTAAAAATGATAACGTTCATCTTCTCTGGCATGCCATACATCATTCCTTTCAAAACAAGCATGGCAACATGGAAAAAATATGAGGGAGCGATTATATTATTCTCTCGCCTGCAAGATGTGGTTTTCAACGTCAAATCTAAACCTTTATTTAGAAGCCTGGATAAGCGTGTGTGTTTTTGAACTATTATTTGGTGTGCCGTCCTCATACTTAGAGATTCCGGGGCCCACTGGACACACACAAACTGGAATTTTTATTCAATTTTAGAACAATGTTTACCTAGTTTAAAAAAAAATCCAAATTAAAATGTCTCAAAACATTAAAAATACATCACATCATACAAATATTCCAATAGTCTAGGTTGATAGCTTAGGTGGTTTAAAAAAAGGAGCCAAAATTTGTATAGCAATGACAATGTTTGATAGGTTTTATCCGTGGTTATTTGGTGCATGGTTAAGCATGGTCAATTGTAGTCAAATGGCTTGGGGCCCAGGCACTTAATCAAGCGGTTGTGGTTCATCGACGGAAAACAGGTTTTAATGTTAAAAACAATCTTTTGTACAGACCTGTTTGTGTACGCAATTTTGAGGCGTGTTTGTTATCAGCACAGCTACCGCGATTGCAACCCATCTACCTGCAGTCTCAGCTCTAAACACCAGGTTAGAGTTCGGTCGGCTGGTCAATGATTAATAGACTCTACGAGTTGCCAAACTGATGCGTCACAATTCAACTTGTATGAGTTTAATTACATCTTTATGAGATGAGTTGGCTGGCCCCATTGAAACTGTGCTGATCTAAATGATTATTATTAACGGAAGCTTCCATTCTTGCTCGCATTATTCTGCCACTAGCACTGGCGTTCGTGAGAGTCCAAACTAACCCTCTTATTGGGCTTAAAGCGAAGTAGGTAATTCTACTTGTGACTTTGGCTGAGAAGGACGTGGGTCATTGAAGCACAAAAATCTAGCTCACCAAGCATGCACCTTTAACATGAACTCATACATCCATATTGCATTTTTAAGTGGTAGTTCAAATAACTACCACCAGGAATAGATATAAGCCATTATGTACTATATATACCTGCCATTCTGGACCAATGAAGTACTGCATCCCGGTGTCGTCCAGGTCACCGAGCAACGTGGCAGGAGGCGCGGGGTCCGCAGGTCGGAGAACTCGGGGGCCCGGGGTCTGAGCGGTGAACTGGGCGAGAACTCGGACCGCAGCTTGTTGGTACTGCAGCATGCAGCCACGGCCCTTCCTTAGCTCCTCATCGTCATCCTCCTCATCGCTCAGTGCCACCCTGAATAGCACAGTGAGCACACACACATTGGTTATTGGTGGACTGAACTTGGTCCTACACCATGAACAGCACATACACATTACGTGTTTCTGGAGCATTTTAAACTGAACTTCGTACCACAACCTATGGACGGGAACCTACCACATACTACCACAGACCACACACTTGATCAGTTTTACTTTACTTCCAAGAGAAGACTTTATCAATCACAAAATTGAAATTATGTTAATTAGGCAGCTGCAGTAATCAGGGACACAAAGGAGGATTTGAAACATTTCCAATTTCTCAAAAACAAACAAAAAAAGACAATAGAAGAAGAAAGAAATAAAACAATATGATGTTGATAGTGATGCTGATAGTTCAATGTAAACGTAACATGCAAGTCCCATTCAGTCGAGGAACCGGAACAACTTCTTTGAACTCCAAAATCCTAGACCAGATCATATAAAGTTCCAAAACAAAGGATGGTGAGCGAAGACGCAGTAGTGGGGGTAGGCTGTTGTGGCGGCTTCAACGCCGTATAAATGCATGTTTTAATTTTTATCTTATTTACTTTATAGTGAATTGTTACTAAGTTACTTTTGTTAGTTTTACTCGAGTGAATTTGAGGTGAAAAAAAAAATACTTTTAACTGAGATGTCAACAATTTGCTACTCGTTACATTGACTAAACTTGGCCTTTAGCGACACCCGTTGGGAACTGTTGGCACATATGTTGGCGTCATATCGCTCTCCCTCTCTCGATCTCTCTCTCTCGGGCTCTTCCTCGGTCTCGAGCGCTCTTGCTCTCTACCTCTCGGGCGCTCACTCTCTCTGCCTCTCGGGTGCTCTTGCTCTCTCCCTCTCGGTCTCTCTCTCTCGGGAGCTTTCCTAATTGTCCTAACTTATTTAAGTTTTATTGAAAGTTACTCAGTACTTTCGCTACTTAAGTAACTTTTTTGTGGAGTACTTTTTAACTTTTACTTGAGTACGCATTTGGGTGACTACTTTTCCTTTTACTTAAGTAATTTTTATGGCTACTCTGCCCATGCCCAATGTTGACAGAGGCTCCCAAAGTGTGTCATTGCTTATATAATCAGAATGGCAAATAAAGCTGATTCAGATGTTTTTTTTAATACTAATGCACTCATCGTAAAGTGTTAGTAAGTGCTGTAAATGGCAGATGGCCTTTTTTGTGAAGTTATTATCTTGTTGGCATTCCTGGTCAGTGAGGCACAAGGCGCCTGTGCTCAACACGCTGCGTAGGCTCAGCGAGTTAAGCTAACTGCGGCACGGGCGTGGTTTCATATTAATTTAGCTTATTTTAAGCGCCCCAGACGCCCCCGAGGGCAAATCCGTCTGATCTGTGCGGCGGTCTGGCTGAGGTGCACCGTTCGGAAAGAGATGGACGCCTCGTTATGCAAGCGCACTAATTCATCAAATACGATCCTGATTGGATGCCAGCGTGCCGTGCAGATATGCACGTTTTAATATACATTAGAAGCCCCGAATCCCCCCTTAAGCTGCGGGAGGTTTCTGTTTGTGTGGGAGAGTTTACAGCCATTCCTTTATTACAATTGCCTATTAGTATGCATTGCTTTGACGTTTGTGTCTTTTGGTTTGTGCTGCATTTTATTCAGAATTATTAGAAGCGATGCGTGGTATTCTATGAAGCTCCGTGTAACAGCGGCGACGACCAAAGGGAATGAGAAGCGCTGTTTGTGATGAGGAAAGATTTTACAAGGGATTTGCTTCAGCGATACGTGATGGAGTGAGTTTCTCATTTCTTTGCCAAGTTAGCTTTCACTTCGGTGCCAAGTTAGCCTCCACTTCGGCGCCAATTTAGCCTTCACTTCAGTTCCAAGTTAGCCTCCACTTCGGCGCCAAGTTAGCCTCCACTTCAGTTCCAAGTTAGCCTCCACTTCAGCCCCAAGTTAGCCTCCACTTCAGTTCCAAGTTAGCCTCCACTTCAGCGCCAAGTTAGCCTCCACTTCCGCGCCAAGTTAGCCCCCACTTCGGTGCCAAGTTAGCCTCCACTTCAGTTCCAAGTTAGCCTCCACTTCAGCGCCAAGTTAGCCTCCACTTCGGTGCCTAGTTAGCCTCCACTTCGGTGCCAAGTTAGCCTCCACTTCGGTGCCTAGTTAGCCTCCACTTCGGTGCCAAGTTAGCCTCCACTTCGACGCCAAGTTAGCCTCCAATTCGGCGACAGGTTAGCCTTCGTTTTCTCCCTTTAATTCTCGCCAATGTTGTCCTAGTGACACTCCTCAAGAGACCCGTCACGCACTGTGCGTCGGGCACGTCTCCGGTGAGATGTTCATCATCGTCCGGAAATCATCTGCCGAGAGACACGTCGTATTTCTCCTCCATCATAATGTCAGCGTTCCGACAGATTCTTTGCTCTGTGTGTTTTCATTTATAATTGGAATTTCACACACAAGCACACCACTGGCAAATGGTTAGATATGATGTCTGTCAAACCTCCTGGCTTCAAAATGAGAATGACAATGAAAAGAAATTCATTTAAAGAGATTATTTTGTGTCCTTAACTGATCGGTACAAAAAACAACATTTTTTTAGATTGGTGATGGCAACGATTAATTGATAATCCAATAACCAAACAAAAATATTTAATCTAATAATTTATTACCAAACAATTGATAGAAAATGTGTACTACAATATACTTGCTGCACATTTGCCCGCTGCACCTACTATGAAGAATCTCTTCCTTCATACATCGTAGTTCTAAAATATCCCAATATCTCCATGAGCTGCACAGATTTTCACTATACCATTATCACCACTATAATTAGATCATCGCCACAAAATTTCAGGTTGTCATTGTCAATATTTTGGTTATGCAGGTTTAAAGTCATTGCATGCCACTCACACATTTTTTTACTGCTGCTAGGTAATATGATGCATATGAACTAGGAGCACTAAAACATTCTAATTATAAATCGATTATCGTGCCATAAAGTTTATGATAATAAGTGTGTGCGATTTATGAATCAGTGTGCCTATTGTGCAGAGAATATGGTAATAATTACAACATCACACGTGTTGTCACCCGTCAACTGCAATCTCCTACGGAACATTTATTTTAAAATGTAACAGCTTACAGTTACAAATTATTAATTAATATTAATTATTATTTTTATTAACCAGTTATGTAAACCCATTAATACATTTCAAACGTAACACATTACATTTCACTACTGATGCCTTCCCATGATTTTCAATTTCTTTAACTCTGTGTATATGTGTATCATCAAAATCATGGTCTAGAAATGTCAAATGAAAGAGGTCGTCATCTCCTAAATGGGTTACTACCATAATTTGATTTTGATAATGTTATAGAAGTGCATGTGATTGCCTAATCCAGGCAAATGTATGTAGAATTTCCAACAGCAGCCCATGGCTATTTACACACCCATCACATTCTCCCCCCTCAGAATACACACACACAGCTACTCGTCCTAGGTTATGGAGACTGACGCCCATGGTACTTGATCCTGGCTCTAACCAACATCCGTCTTAGATTAACACAGCAAGTATACTATATAGCAAGGGTCCCCAATCACTGGATCGTGACCCGGAACCGGTCTGCGAGACATTCCGAACCCAAAAAAACAAAAAAAAACAAAAAAAAAAATATATATATATACCTCACCAGAAGCACTGGAAATTTGTTGTTAAGGGTTGAGGCTAACTGAGATTCTGTTCTTTACCTAAACAGATGTACTATAAATGTGTTGTAGTTCAAGTGAGCTGCTGCTGTTTACCACTATTTGTGTGTTGTTGTTTCAGATGTTGCTTGTTACAAACAAGAAAGCACCGTTGTTGCATAGAATTGAAGCCCTTTTAATGGGAAGTATGCTACTATGTGTTTTCGCGTTGTATCAAGTTGTACAAATAGCACAAGGTTACTGAACTGCCCCCCCCATCCCCTCCCCCCGCTTCCGCCAGGCAATGCAGATCCAAACCTGGCCTTGTGCAGAAAAGGTTGGGGACACCTGCATACAGAGTAACCACTTAATACGTGATCTGGGTCACAGCACCGAAGGTAATGGTTGGGAAATGATACAGTACCACTCAATTTGAAAAGACAGCGATTGAACTGGCCGGCTCCACAGCCAATAACCATAGGCAATCGACTGGTTTATATAGTGTGCATTTTCCACGTTATGTGTATACTTTCCTACAGCAAACCCTGGGCACGCCAGCGGTACCAGTCCTCACCTGCGGTTGCCGCTGGCGACAGGCACCCTCCAGCCTTTGATCTGGCTGAGTTCAGGGTCGGACACGTCGACAAGCAGTGGGAGGCGGGGCATCCACACGCTCAGCTCCAGGCGACCAATTAGGAAGCTGTAGGTGAAGTTGACCTCCACCCGGCTCCGCCCCCTCGTCTCTTTGCCGTCGACATACACATAATCGCACCGGTCCGACACCTGGTGGCCGAAGTAAGAACTGATCAGCAGGGTTGGGAAGGTTACTGTTATGATTCCTGGTGGTAGTTGTACCACTACCACAACACAAGCAATGCGGAGGTATGGTTGTATGGATGCATGTAAGGTGCGTGCTTGGTGTACTGGATTTCCAGTGAACTCGCTTATTGGACCCGCGCCCAACCTTAGCCAAGTTCAACAACAACAATTTCCCACTAGGCTTTAAGCCCTAAGAGAGTGTAGTTAAACTCTCACAAGACGCCAGGAACACTGGCAGACTAACGTGAGTATGAATGGAGACTCATGATAATAATTTAGCTCTATACAGACCGAATATGCAACTCGATGCGATCGGGCCGGCCAGCTGGTCTCATGTCACATGATGGAATTAGTACGAGTGTATTGGTGACTCGAGATGGCCACAACTCGTCGTAATGTTTCAAATAATCAACACAACCGGCCCTTCTCCAATAATGGGTATTGGAGAAGAGATTACGGAGTTAAGAGTGGCACATCACGGTGACTGCATAGAAGTAATAGCAAACGCACGAACTGACAGGCATGAGTAGATCGTTTATAGCATTAACGCCGCATGGTAAAGAGGGAGATTATTTAACGATACTAAGCCTCGGAATCCAAGACAATGCCAGCAGGCCGAGTGAAGACTGCCTGCTGAATAAGTAGCTTCGTGTCCAGGGGACTGGCACCCAGCGCCTTACGGGCATAGCGCCTTCCATCGCAGATCCCAGGAAGTGACGTCAAAGCGCCACACGCAACAGTTACAAGTTACTCCTTTAAAATTGTAATCAGTAACGTAATATCATTACCACATTTTAAAAGTAATCCCATTACATTTTGATTACTTCAAGATAATCAAGCCAACAATAGGTTTTGGACATGTGATGTCACGATTTGGGGGCAGCGAGACATTTCGACAGCTGTATGGCGGTTAGACGAACAGGCAGAAATTAAAATTTTTGACAATTTAAAAGTCTTTATCGATTATTGACTTATCCATGGGAGTAGGCTGCCATCGGCTGGCGATTGATAGCATTACTGTGGTTCATTTGCGTTTGCATTGCCCCCAATACAATGGATGTGAAGTTAGATATACCACTCTATATATATATAAATATATGCATACTTCACTGTACATGTTTACCTCCACCATGCCCAAGCTCTTTTCCCTGCATTCCGATGATTTTTATTTTCCTCAATTCAGGTGCAAAATGGTGAACTATAAATATCCTTTGTGTGTCTAATTTACAATCTGCAACAATGTCCTGATTATTGCCTGCGCCAGGGCGGAGCAGGTTATATTTTTGGTCGTGTTGTTGAGCACGGATCTGGATGACATTTTGCAGAGTTGTTGGAAATGATGAAAGAAAGAAGTTATTAAATGTTGGTGCATTTCTGTAGCCCATAAGTAACATTATAGTCATACTTCATTATTATTAACGGGGGAACAATCCCCGTTCTCCGTAGTGACGTCACGCCACATGGATGGCCACGACTCCCATGACAGCACCAAGCAACATAATCGTACTAAATCACCAACACCTACAGATAGATTGATGTAAACTTCCTTACCTGGTTAGTGCTTGGGGTGGTCAATGAGACATGTCCATGTAAAAATCTGAGTGATTGGCCACGTCCAACAGCATCAGCTTCCTACTTGCCCGGTGAGCCAGAACCAACGCATCGTCCATGCGTCGCACATCACTAGATGTTATGCTATGCAACGTCTAGCGATGTGTGATGTGTGGACGATGCGTTGGTTCTGGCTTGCCAGGCTACTAATCTACGAGCACTTGCATGGATAATGGCTTGCCACACATACTGCTAGCACTAAAAGTACAATTTTTGTACCACGATGGCGCAAGTTTGCAATAACTGAGTGCATCTAGTTACATCAAGGGATGATTTAAAAAAATGCTAATGTCGGGAAAGTTGAGTAGTAGTTCTAGTTTCCAGAGCCAAATTGAGAACCAACGAGTGCCATCCAAACCATATTCTGCCTCCCGTACCTTGAGGGTCTCCTGGTCAGCCGACGTGCAGCTTGTGGCGTTGGTGACGTCGCTGACGGAGCCGTCGGCTTCTACAGCCAACACGGTGATAGGCAGCTTCACCGGGAGTCCTGTCAGCACTGCCGTGTTCAGCACCTCGCTGCGCTGCAGGGGAGACATGGGAACACATGTTGACGGCACGCCAGAGAAATGTGTGTGCTTGTTGTCGCGGTGAGTGGAGCCGTGGATCAGGAATAAAGCCTGTTTGTCAAGTTTAAATGGCACGATGGAAGTGTGTGTGTGTGTGTGTGTATATATATACATACACACATTATATATATATATATATATATATATATATATATATATATATATATATATATATATACACACATACACACA
>OMKY01235135.1:0-11565 GCA_900302395.1 Bregmaceros cantori | reverse complement strand
ATTTGAAATGCATGTTCAGGGACACTGAAGCGCTGAAAGTACATTTCCATGGCCACAAGCTGTATATAAACTGCTCCCCACACCCAGCGGTGGGGCTTCCAGCTCTCATTTATAAGAGCATTTCGTATCCACATTCAATGGTCAAGAATGACATTTATTTTTTCTTTTAACTGAAGTCATAATCAATGGTGGAAGATAAAAATGCATTCAAACAATTGAAATTTATATTTACGTAAAACACATAGATTATTTTTGTTTTGTGAACAAAATTACTCAAAAAGGTAATGGACGGAGGATGTTCATGACATTTTTTATCAGAGGTGCGTATTGGCCCAAGGAACAATCCATTAACATGTAGAGCTGATCCACATCACAAGCAAGGTCCTCCATTTTTTTTTCAACCCATTCACTACGAATAGTACTGCTGAGTGGTGTGGGTTTTATTACAAAACAATGAAGGGGTGAATAGCATAAGACAATGTCTCATACAGCTGTGAGACATTGTGAGAAATGAGAACTTTTCAGTGATACATAGCCCTGTTCTGGAGGCTATAACTGAGGAATGGAAACAGCTAGAAACATGCTGAAGATAAAGGGAAGTCTCCTTTGGTATGTGTTGACAACAAGGCTCCGAACCGGGTCAAGGAACGAAAACGAAAACCGGAAACGAACGGAAATTCATGGAATTTTACGAGGAGTGGAAACGGAAACGAAAAAAGATGTATTCAAATGTTCTGGAACAGAAACGGAACATTATGAAATCCACAAAACCGGTTAAAAACGAATGTAATGGCGTTAATACAGTCACACTGAAGTTTAAAAGTCAACCAAACATATTTTGTATAAACTATATCTAAACTTAACATTGCACAATATAAGGAACTTTAAGAACGAACAAAATAGTTGTGTTCCGAACCGGCTCAGGACCCATATTTTGGTGGCGGAACGGTTCCGAGAACGAAAACGTTAAACTGAGACCTGCCTGAACCATTTGTAACGGAACGTTTCAAAAATAATTTCGTTTTCAAGCCCTGGTTGACAAGGACGCAGAACTTAATTTTCTGTGAAAAAAACACTCATGTTTGAAAAACCCTGGCACTGGGATGTAGCCAGTTTGAAGAGGGTTGGCACTGGATGAATTATTCTCAAAATGACGCCAAAATGTTAGATGAGAGATTTTCATGAATTTGGTCGGTATGGCCTTGGCAGAGGTTTGTCCTATCCAAGTACTTCTAGTCTTTAGTATGAGAGACAACATGTGCCAGTTTTTAAATCTTTGACCTTGGTCTGTCTTGAAGACCACAGTGTTTATTTCGTAGGAAGGTTAAAGAACACAACAGACTCTTCGGTATTCGTATTTATCTCAGGTTCTTAAAAGGATTCATTACGATTCCTATATAATTTGATCATATAATATTTCAGGTACTCGGATAAGCATGTTGTATCGGGCGATGGCTGAATCTCTCTGACTCAAACCTTCTTGGCCGCCCAGTATATTCAGACAGAGAGAAGGGAGAGAGAGAGAGACAGAGAGAGAGAGAGAGAGAGAGACATACATTGGACCGTGAACTGTACACGTGCATTACAGCAGGCCTTTAAGTAATGAAAGTAGTTGGTACTCTAAGTAATATTTACTCTGTATCATTTTGAATTCTTTCACAGTGGACGCATTCACATTTAGCGTGACTCGTTGTTGGATCACAGTTCACCCATTGGATGGGGCAGCCTCAAGGCCAATATGTTTTATTTTAATGAACTTGCAACCCCACATCTTCCGTACACTCACTGCTCATGTATTCTGTATTTGACCCAAACATGTTTTCCGAGCATTCAATATTTAACTGTATGAGACTCGGATAAAAATCAGTGCTCACACCCTTAAACCCATTCCCATGTGAAGACATGTCGTATGAAAATCCCATTGAGCTCCCATACGAGGAAACAGACCAGCTACACACAGCTGGACGGGCTGAAGTGCCAAACGGACGCTTTCCCGGTGGGGCAACGCCCCCAGATGGCCGGGGATATTGCATTTTATTTACTTTTTTTTTTTTACATTTATTTATTTGTCGTAAAAAAAAAAAAGTGACTCGTGAGGCCCCATAAGCTCGCCCCTCGGCCCCAGCGTTTGGACGAATAATGGTAGGCCCACTTTTGGCCCACTCTAGTGGTAGCTCAGTGCACTGCAGCCTAGTTATTATTATTATTATTATTATTATTATTATTATTATTATCATTATTATTATTAGTCCTGGCATTAACGCACCGTTCGTAAACCACAGAATCTCAGCCAAAAGTGAATTGTACAGTTAGTCGTTGATGACATTAATTTATAGAACACATGCTAAGAAATGATTATTTCCTGGCATGGGTGTATTATTGCAAATACATAATTGGTCCCATCATCCATCTTTTCTTGTCTAGTCACACCAGAAGTTGACTCATTTTAAATAAACAATTGAAGCTGAAAGACAATGTTTCAGTAAAATTGTGGACCTTTGCCCCTAGCCAGGGGCAAAGGTCCACAAGTTAAGTCAAATTAATGTCAGATGTCCGTTAATTATGAGGCCTGGCTACACATAACTATGTCCCCAAAACGCAGAGCGGAGTAATGTAATAGTTTTTCCCGCACTGCCACATAAAATCCTTAGTGTTAAAGCATTACCTTTTCAACAGATGGATGGATTTGTACCAGATTCGGTGTGTTAATGCTCTAGGGTAGGTTCTTGATGAGATTTTGGAGGCCAACACTTGCAGGGTGGACCGGGTGGATGGATTTCATACATTCCTATAGCTTTGTTTTCACAATAGTTGTTTGGTTTTGAGATTAAGCTTTTACATTCCATTTCATATCCAAATCTTTCAAGGTGGCCGACTTCTTCCTTGCACAGAATATTGTATGCCAACACTCTAGATCAACTGAGATTTGTCAAGATTCCACATACAATCCCTGAATGTTACTTGACATTTTTGTCTGTTCAGGTGTTTTGTTAGATTTTAAAAAAAGGGGGTGAGGGGGATCACCAATAATAATCGTGATTATCAGCCGAATAATCACAAAATCATGATTATGGAACAATAGATAACTGCATTTTATTGCACTTCTTTTAAAAAATAGTGCAGAATGTAAATTAAATTCACAAAAATTAAATTGAAGAATGTACTCTGAGGAATAAACTACATAAAAATGAAAACCAACTATAGAATAAAGGCAACAGCATGACCTTAGTTTAGGCGGGTCAACAAATGAACGATGTAAGATTTAAACTAAATAAAATAATAATAATGAATTTGAAAAACACAATTTCATTCTTCGTAATCCTTCGGGCCGAAATCGCAATTTCAATTAAAATTAACTGTGCAGCCTTAACCTGAATTCCGTTTCGTCAGGTGAGTGAATATGATCTTGTCGCGTCGGGGAAGCTGATCAGCCGTTCCATGGGAGTTTGTTCAGGAGGTCCACGAGGGGAAGATTATCATCATGGAACACAGTCCATGATAGAGGGGAAGAGACAGTAGGTACATGCGTTATCTAGTCATCACACCCGCTATATTTTCCCCTCCCCCTGCATGAATCCTTTGCCCCAGTCACACAGCTCTCACTCACACCACTATTTACTTACTAAGGGTGCAACGATTAGTCGATTAAACAATGACTAGTTGATTATGAAATCAACAAATAATGAAATAATCGATGAATCGCCAAGTCATTGCTATTTTCAGCAGTTTTTCGTTGACACCACCACCTAGTGTGCTATACAAATCTGATAGTACTTGATACATTCCGATAATCCAAAAATATGATTCATGTTATTCATAAAGAAACATGAATATGAAGAAAACCATAAGTAAAAATATCTAAACAATTAATTGACTTATCGTTTCAATAATCTGCAAATAATCGAATATTTAAATACTTGTTAGTTGCAGCCCAACTATGTACATTTCCTTTTTAAAAGTTATTCAACTACTGATCACGCACGACGCCTCTTACTAATTCAATAATAGTAATAATAACCTTATAAAGTGCCTTCCAAGGAACCAAGGTCACTTTACAGAACAGAGAGAAAATAAAATAAAATCAAACCAAAACTAACATTTTTTGGAAGCATGCACAATTTTTCCATCTTATTGACAGGGTTAGTGTGAAGGGGGACTGAGAGAGTGGGGAAGCAGACCTACAGCATACTTATGTTGGTGAGGGGAAGAGATCTCACGACAGCTGCGTGCACTGTGAGATTAAGCCACGGGCACAAGACCAATAGGCCTGGATGCAGCGGTCTAACTGACTGCGCCACAGAGCCAGCCCAAGGGCATGTAGGACGTAAAGGTTCAATGCGTCCCCATATTGTTCCAGCCTGTCTAACTGCACTCACGGAAGCGGTGCCTCCTGTTGGCATGAAGGCCAGGGCTTGAAAACTAAATTATTTTTCAAGCGTTCCATTCCGAACAGTTCAGATGTTTAACGTTTTTGTTCTCGGAACCGTTCTGCCAACAAAATAACGGCCCTGAACCGGTTCGGAACACAAACATTTTGTTCGCTCTTAAAATTCCTTATAGTGTGCACTGTTAATTTAAGCATAGTTTATACAAAATATATTTGGTGGACTTTCAAACTTCAGTGCAACTGTATTAACGTGAAAACCAGGTTTAAAACGGCATTAGATTCACTTCCTCGTCTGTCCACAAGATGGAACCCTAGATGCTTGCCGACTGACAGTGAAAGTGGACGAAAGGAAAGGATATGTTCAAATATCTTGAGAACATAAAAAAATGTTTTAACCGGTTTTGTGGATTTCATTATGTTCAGTGGAACAGTTAAGGAAATATTTTTTCGTTTCCGTTTCCGCTCCTAATAAAATTCCGTAAAATTCTGTTCGTTTTTGGTTTTCGTTTTCGTTCCTTGAACCGATTCGGAGCCCTGGTGAAGGCACAAATGACTGAATCAGTACAGATATGGGCAGAGTAGCCATAAAAGTTACTTAAGTAAAAGTATTGTTACCTCAGCAAATTATTACTCAAGTAAAAGTAAAAAGTAGTCATACAAATAGTTACTCAAGTAAAAGTGAAAAAGTACTCCACCAAAAAGTTACTTCAGTAGCAAAAGTACTGAGTAACTTTCAGTAAAAAAGAGAGCGGAAGAGAGAGAGAGCCTGAGAGAGAGAGAGAGAGGCCGAGAGAAGCCCCGAGAGGGAGATAGAGTGAGACAGAGAGAGAGAGTGCAAGAGAAAGAGATAGAAAGACGCAGAGAGAGAGAGAGAGAGAGAGCCCGTGAGGGAGAGAGAGAGCCCGTGAGGGAGAGAGAGAGCCCGTGAGGGAGAGATACCGAGAGAATCCCCGAGAGGGAGAAAGAGTGAGACTGAGAGAGAGAGCGTGCAAGAGAGAGAGTTAGAAAGACAGAGTGAGAGAGAGAGAGAGAGTGCCCGAGAGTGAGAGAGAAAGAGAGAGATACATATGTTGGAGAGAGACTCCAACATATGTACCAACAGTTCCCAACAGGTGTCGCTAAAGGCGAATTGCTGACATCTCAGTAAAAAGTCGCTTTTTTCACCTCAAACTTACTTGAGTAAAAGTATAAAGTAACTTGTGAAAGATATACTCCAAAAGAAATAAAGTACACACAGAAAATCTAACGGAGTAAATGTAATGTGTTACTGCCCATCTCTGAATCACTAACAAATGAAACAGCTAATTGAAAGGAAGCTTGAGCAACACAACCTCCTGGTGAGAGGAAAGGACAAGGGAAGCGGGTACTTATCAGGAGGATAGTTTGTTGCCTTGTCAGAGGGCCCGGTCGCTAGGTTAAGTGGAGGGGTTGCAGCAGCAAGCTAATAGGCCATGTAAACGCATCGAAAGGATCGATAGCCGGTTGAAAGGGAAACTGCGGTCCCTCTGAATACAGCAGGCGTCTGATTCCAGTGGTTCACGGAAAGGATGCATTTGTGGGAGCTATTGAGGCATTGTCAAGGCCACGAGGGAAGGTTTTTTTTTTTTTATTAGAGCAGTTCGTAAATGGAACATATTCCGACGTGCCTCTGGCTGGTGCCCGCGGTAAATTGGCGGTGGAATCGATGAAGGAGGAGAGCGGACAGTGATTGCGGCGGGCAGGGTGCACAGTGGAAGGCCACGTCCTTGGTGTCTTGTGGTTTCCTCGCCCATTATGTCACCTCGAAGGCTGCAATCAGCAGTTGAAATTTAAACAGCGCTCTGTTAACAAGGGGCCAGGATATTCCACCCCTCTTAGTAATTGAAGGGGCTATTATACAACACACACCATTTGATTCAACAATGACACGAGTCTGACGTCAAAACAGCAGATTTGATTGGACCTATTTTTAAAAACACCTCTGGTATTGAGGTAAGCAGTGCATACTCTACGTACTACTACGATTTTGCTTTAAAAAAAATGCTATATCTGAAAACTCGATTTCAGAGTCAATTCTGAAAAAACAAAAACAAAACAAAAAACAACTAAGGAATCTAGAGATACCAAGTTTTTAAAAACCGGCCAGACGGTTCAGAAGTTACAGGCATAAACGTGTGTGAAATTATGTGCAACTTTGGCCCATTGGTGGCGCTATAGAGTTGGGGATGGAGACCTGGGAATTGGTGTAAGCAATGCTGAGACCGACTAGAATGGGTGTGCCAAATTTCAGCATTTTCCTATATAGGGTTCTATGGGCTGCCATAGGAATCCATGTGGAGTATAATAAGAAGAAGAAGAAGAAAAGAGAGAAAAACAATAGGTGCTGCAGCAGCTTCGCTGCTTGGCCCCTAACAAGTTGCAAGTGCAACAGTATTTAAAGAAGATTCAAGTGTCTATGATCTAGAGTTAATTTTATTGTCAAGTTCACATCAGCAATGAAAGGGTTACTATCCTGAAATATGTTAACCACTCAGATTTGTCAGTCTCTGTCGAAGCCTGGTTAACTACATCATTCTTTGGTTAGGCCTTCAGGGCTCTGAGAAGGCTTAGATAGATGGAGAGTGATGGGCAAATTGATTTGCAGCTTTCATTTTATGTGGATGGGACAACAGTTAAAACTCGTAATGCGTTCAGGAATTCCTAAGGTCATGATTGGTGCAGTCACCAATCTCCTTGCATCACTCCTTACGTCTACCCTTAATTCGTTGACAGACGCGAGATGCTATGATTGGCTGACACACAAAATCCATTACCGGGTCCCAATTGTACCTAATTTACACATAGTAATTTTTTTTACCCTTTTGATTACATCAGTGAGTCTGAATGCATTTCTTTATAATTTAATACAGATATTTTAAAACGTGAGTTTTAAACTGACGGATGCAATGGAATGGACACACACGCATTGAATGTCTATGACTTGGTTGCTGTGTATGTGTATGTGCATTATTGTTACTATTGTCTTATAGTATAGTATATAGTATAATAAAGTCTGAAACCTCCATGAATATTTACAACACATGACTTCATGTGTTGAATTTATTAGATTAAATATTAGTTTTAAAGTAATTTAAAAATGATAACATTTGCATTGCTTAATAATCTCAAATCAAATCATGCAGCACATTATTTAAAGTGTGTTTTGTTTTTCATTTATTTAATTCATGTTTTTTTCTTCTAAAAACTAATCCAAAAGTAACCCCTTCCCAACCTGGTTTATGTAGTCTTCCGTTCTAGTTAGCGTTTTTTTAATTTGTTGTCTTGTTATAGTTTGTAGGGGTTGTTTGATTTTTAACCATAACACACACATATTTTTTGCTTGTTTGTTTGTTTTTTAAAGCAAGCTCAGTGAAACGCACATACACACACATAAACATAGTTTGTTAGGGCCGTTTGTTAGATTGATTTTACACCAGACCTCACATGCACCTCCGAAAACCGCTCAGCCTAATGTAATATTCAGTTTGTTTGATATAACAGACACGCTTCCGGCCTAGTCAGACACTAAACACACAAACACACACACACACACACAAACAAAAATAATCACAGACCTTTGCCTCCGTGTTACCAATCTTCTTTACAGTGTGTGGTTGATAAATATTTCGTTTACACGCCGCGCCTCAACAATACGGTGGCGGCCTGCAGCCTTATCATGGTGTGTTGTGCGGCTGAGAGTGCAGCAGATTAATTTGCTGATACCTGGAGAGTGTCACACGGACCGGAAGAAGCCTTCAGGCAGACTGGCGCGTGCAGTGAATCTCGGTGCCATTCACACGCGGTTTCTGCCTTTCTATCAATCTGCAATCTGGTGGTAACTTGGGGTGTCGTATTCCACACTCAAATGTTCTAGTGTGGATCTGTTCTCCGCAAACTTACAATTTAACACATTCACTGACAGAGATGTGACCAAGTCCCTCTTTCGAGTCTCAAGTCCGTCTTGGGCAAGTCAAGTCAAGTCCCAAGTCAACTCCAAGTCTAGTCATTATTAACATGCTGTAATTTTAGCTCCAGAATCTGATTTTAATAAAGTCAAAAGCAAGCAATAGCTTTTCTTTTATAATAGCAATGTTTGCTTTTTTGCTACTTTATTAAAATCAGATTGTGGAGGTAAAATGACAGCTGCTGTTAATGATGACTTGACATGGAGTTGACTCGGGACTTGACTTGACTTGCCCAAGAAGGACTTGAGACTTGAAAGAGGGACTTGGTCACATCTCTGATGCGAATACTAGGGCTTTTTGATCATCGATTAATCAGCCTTCTTTACTGACGATTAATCTATCTATTGGCTAATTTTTCCCTTTAAAATCAGAACGATTATCAACCTGAAATGTTAATTATGAAAAGTTTTCAATATTTATATTACACACTTTTTTTTGGTAGTTTTGCTCACTCTTGATAACATTTCCATTTTTTAGTTTTGACATCAAAGAGCCTACTCGTCCGTGTTAACTTACTGTGTTTTCACCCATTATGTGTCATTATATTCAGTGTCCAAGAGAATGGGCGAAACAAGTAAACGATTAATCACTGCCAATTAATAGATTATCAAATTAGTTGACGATTATCATCGATGAATTGGTTAATCGGTTGCAGCTCCAGTGAATACTAGCGCTGTGTGCCAAGCAGGGATTGAAAACAAAATTATTCTTCAAACGTTCCGTTCCGAACAGTTCAGGGGGGCCTATGTCTAACGTTTTCATTGTCCGTTCCGCCACCAAAATATCGGTCCTGAACCGGTTCGGAACACAAAAATGTTGTTCGTTCTTAAAGTTCCTTATATTGTGCAATGTTAAGTTTAGATATAGTTTATACAAAATATATTTGATGGACTTTGAAACTTCAGTGCAACTGTATTAACGTGAAACCGGGTTTAAAACAACATTACATTTACTTCCTCGTCTGTCCACAAGATGGAGCCCCAGATGCATGGGGCTTGACGACTGACAGTGAAAGTGGACAAAAGG
Organism: Bregmaceros cantori; assembly: GCA_900302395.1. Taxonomy (NCBI): domain Eukaryota; kingdom Metazoa; phylum Chordata; class Actinopteri; order Gadiformes; family Bregmacerotidae; genus Bregmaceros; species Bregmaceros cantori. Next base: position 2,169 of record OMKY01235135.1, on the reverse strand, counting down.
ACAGGATATGTTAAAATATATAGAGAACAGAAAAAAAAAGTTTTTAACCGGTTTTGTGGATTTGATAATGTTCCATTTCTGTTCCGTTAAAGAAATCTTTTTTCATTTCTGTTTCCGCTCCTGATAAAATTCCATAAAATTCTGTTTGTTTTCGAACACAGTACTTAATAACTGTATTTGTTGGTATTTAATCAATATTTAATATATTTACATGTCAGCTCGCCGCCGCTTCTTGTCCCCCCTTCACTCTGACGCAATAAAATGAGAAGAAAAGCGTGTATAATGATTTATAATGATTTAAAAAGAAGCCAAAAGCGGGGTTTTCAAGTTTATGTACTTTTCGAAGTACTTTTTTCTGTGAGTACTTTCAACTTCTATTCATGAGATTTTAAAGTAAAATATCAGTACTTCTACTCTTTGCTCATCCCAAACATGGGTGTTACTTTTTTCTTTTTATTTCTGCAACAACATGGTAGGACTACATGTAAAGTGTGAATGAGTTACTAAGGGCGGTACTCGGTAATGCACCGAGTACGGTTTTCATTAAATCTCTGGGTGTGCCCCTCAAAAAAATATTGCCTGTAAAGTGTTAAGGCAAATGTAGGTTTTGTACTTTGTACTTGACCGAAGTGATTGGCTGGGGCGACGCAAGGGAAGATTGACCAGCTGTTGATTTGAAGTTGTTTGATTGATTGGCCTGTGATTGGATGATTGGTTTAAGGCTTGATTTTGGTGGGTCTGAAAAAACAAAAGTCATTTTCAACCACAGAAATATATGAAGTTGTTCAATTTTTGGCATTCTTAACATACTTAGAGGACATTGTTACTTTCCTGGATGAGAAAAGATAAATTGTGAAGTAGTTTCGCTCCCTGACTGTGAACAAAAGTGGATTTGTCGTAAATCACCAACAATTTGTAACAGTAATTTCAGCTGTTGGTTTGATTGTGATTGGACAATTGTCAATGGCATGTCCAGTCACTAACACACAGCTTAACAACAAGCCAAACCTTAGCTCCAGACCAAGTACATGGTTTGCGAAAAATAGTCATAGCGGGAAAAGTTCAAAACATTACAAGCTACATACAGTTTTTTAAAATGTTTTTTCTCACATCATTTATTAATATTATTTTTTCATGTTAATTTTTAAAACTTCACTACGAAGGCATATGGATTTTGTGGAGTGGAGAGTGATTTTCCTAACTTCCATGTTGAGGTAGCGGAGTAAATGAATAGATTCAAATTATTTATATAGCCTACACTGGTTTTACTTGTGTCATGATTTTTTACTTGACATGACACGTGTTCAGTTAGCAGGTGTAGCGAGTGTGAAACCAACCGGAGTTTGCAGCATTAGAATCACACAACACAATATAATTGGACAAGAAGCACATGGCATACACATGACCTTAAATCTGTGCGCCACGACGGTGGTGGATATGAACAGTTGGTTGCCCTACGGTACGCCTACACGGTACAGCCAAGCGGTTGTGTCACAAACTCAAAAGAACAAAGGATGGGAACAAAAATAAATGCTGGAAAGACTTAATACAAAAACAGATTAATATGGCCCTTTTTGGTGTACTTCCCACCGCAAAGGTATCTACCCTTCCTAAAATGGAAGGACCCTAGCAACTCTTCTGTAAGGCTCTGGAAAAAGGATCTCTTTTCAGTATTAGTCTTGAAAAGTTAAGGATCTCTCTGTGAGGCTCTGGAAAAAAGGATCTCTTTTCAGTATTAGTCTTGAAAAGTTAAGGTTCTCCCTGTAATGCTCTGGAAAAAGGATCTCTTTTCCAGTATTAGTCTTGAAAAGTCAAGGTTCTCTCTGTGAGGCTCTGGAAAAAGGATCTCTTTTCCAGTATTAGTCTTGAAAAGTTAAGGTTCTCTCTGTGAGGCTCTGGAAAAAGGATCTCTTTTCCAGTATTAGTCTTGAAAAGTTAAGGATCTCTCTGTGAGGCTCTGGAAAAAGGATCTCTTTTCCAGTATTAGTCTTGAAAAGTTAAGGTTCTCTCTGTGAGGCTCTGGAAAAAAGGATCTCTTTTCCAGTATTAGTCTTGAAAAGTTAAGGTTCTCTCTGTGAGGCTCTGGAAAAAGGATCTCTTTTCCAGTATTAGTCTTGAAAAGTTAAGGTTCTCTCTGTGAGGCTCTGGAAAAAAGGATCTCTTTTCCAG
>OMKY01235104.1:0-11564 GCA_900302395.1 Bregmaceros cantori | reverse complement strand
GACGCAGTTACTTGTTAAAAATAATGACTATTACTAGTACTTTATTGTAAGAGTAACTGCATTGACTTGACTTATTTTCAGTCATACCTCTGAATATATTTCAACAGGACTTGTAAAAAACCAACTCACAAAAACAACTAGTTTTAGTGTGCAACTTTTTTTTTTAGTTCTAGCCTTATCACGCAAACAGTTTCATGTGGCCAATGCTTAGGTCAGTCGCAATTTATGTGATCTGTGACTGTTAGAGGTCAATAGAAATACTGCAGATGGGAAAAAGCTGTTCCTGAAATTGATAATCTTTGTGAGTAGAGCTCAGAACCGTCTGCCAGAGGAGAGAGATGAGGTGCTCTGTGGGATGAGTGGAGTTGGACTCCTCAGTGTCTCCACTCAATGAATCTGTGTGTTGCCCATTGCAGGCCTTTGTGGTTGACCATCATCGGGGCAGGAGGCCTTCAACACACTGCGGCCAAGTTTGCTTTCATCAAAATGGACGGCAGCACCAAGGATTTGAACAACAGGTGTCTGGTGCATCTGGACCTTCTGATAGCCACACAAAGTCAACTGTTGATTGATTATTGATTGCGCTATTCATCCCGAAAGAGGCAATTCAAGTGCTATCGTAGACAGCACAACACAATACAATACAGTGCAACATACAATACAAAGAAAACAAGCTGTAATACAAGGCCACAAGTGCTATATGTCAAAAATATCAGAGGTAGTTTTAATTACATTTTATTAGATTACTCAAACTCAAACTCAAACTTTATTTATTTGTATAGTACTTTTCATGCAGAGCAACACAAAGTGCTTTACAGAAACAGAACATTGAACAGAACAACATTACCCACAGCCTCCCAACCCAAACAAACTGGCACACACTCAACCATGGACACACGCACACACACAGACACACACGCAATCAAGTATAGTTGGCTGATGTAACGATGACAGTAACATCCTAGTTACAAGCTAGATTAAAGAGATGTGTCTTGACCTTCTTCTTAAAAACATCAACAGTCTCCACGGGCCTCCGGAAGGCCATTCCATAGTCGAGAGCCATAGCAGCTAAATGCGGCTTCTCCATGCAAGTTTCTACTTAAAGAAACTAATTTTGATTACTTTTGTTAGTTTCCATTATATTCAGCAGCTACCAAGTACCAAATACCTTTAAAAAGGCAACTATTTTATCCCAATACTCTCTTTATTGCAAGTAGGTTTTACACTTCACTTCACATATATAATTTACTAAAATATATAAAATGTTGATGTATTGTTTCATTTTTAAACTTAAAAGCACACGAGGAGTGTTCTGGACCGTTGAATGTAACTAAATATGAACTAGCAAGTGATTTGGGAAAGTAGCTTTAATTTGATTGATGCTTTGGTAAAAGTAATGTGACAGATTATTAGTGGAAGAAAGGGCTAAAATCAAGTAACTGCAACTTACTGTTACTGACAACACCAGTTAATGGTTATGGAAAAACTAAAATACTCATACTCTACCAGCCGTACTGTCCTGGAAATCCGTAATGGAAACAATACAGTTGAAAATTATTTTTTATAATTTGTCTATACTGTAAGGTGATCAATCACTGAGAAGAAATGTGTGTTCTGACCTACAGAGGCAGCATGTTCCTGCTGACTTACATGCTGTTCTTAGTCAACACAGTGGTGGGTCTGTTGGCCAGTATCTGGAGGCTGCTCATCACTGCGGTCTACAACATTGTTCACATGGGTCGGATCGATTGCAGCCTGCTGCACCGCACATCCCAGTCCTACGACCCGGGTACTTTCTCACTTTGTGAATTGGTATTTCCCTTCCTCAGTGGTGTATGAACCAGTGTAGTGGGTGTGGTGAATAAGAAAGGTGTACCAGCAGTAGCCATTTCCCAATATGCATGTCCCAGACTCCGAGGTAAGCAGTTTCAAAATCTCAGGTTTGATTTTGAAAGCTGAGCAGTCAGCCAAGTTGTTTCTGTGGTCTCCGGCCTATGTTGGCTTTATACCAAACTCTGCCGTCAACCCAGATATTTTGTCCTAAAAGCATAATAAAATAAACTTCATGAGCCTAATTAAAACCATGGAGCACACCTGAGAACAGTTAATCTATATTATTATTATTATTATTATTTATTATTATTATTATTGTTAGTGTTATTATTATTGTTATTTCATGATTATTGTTATTATTCTCTCTTTTTTTAAAGATAGTAATACAACTTTTAAGAGCCTGATTGATGTTGAATGTTGAATTGAACCAAGGCCATCGCTATGGCATGTTTTCTGTTGAGCTCATCTGGCTGGCTGCCTGACAAAAATATATACTAACTTTCTATTATTACATCTTGCCAGTTGGGGCATAGCCTAGTTTTCAGAAGCTGGGTCGATGGTGCTTGTCTCAGCTGTGCTGACATTGAACGATGCTTTTTGAGACAAGCTTCACCTATAAAAGCAGACTTGCTGTTCTTTGTGTTCCGTCCCGATGCTCAAGCCAAGGCAAGTTCTGTTTATTGACTATACGGTACTAACTACCGGGAAATTTTGGGGGTCATTTGGGTCAGTTACAAGGGTGATGTTTTGGCAAAATTGGCGATTGGTTGGCTTGCAAATTGATCATAGAAGTGGAAAATTAAAATGTCTCTGCAACATAGCAATGCCCCAAATATAAAGCCCTCGTTATACCCTACGGAGACGGATAAAATGTGCCTATCCGTTCCAGCCGTTGCTCCTGGCATTTGTGTCTATACCTCCGTCCGTATATGGATGCATATAAGAAATCCCCTAGAGGGCGGTGCTGAACCGTTGGAGCATGCAAAACATTCTCTACTCCCTACTGGCCCCGCGCGTTTCTTGATGTTGCTCGGGTGCGCCCAGAGCTCAATGAATTTATAAGTGCTTGACCTACGAACTGACGGATAAAACTACCTACAGAACCGGATGACAGTGTCCGTTTTTAACTATCTTTGCTTGTGCAGAAAGTGCACCAATGTGGGTCACCCTTCACCAGAGATGATCCAATTTAAGATCCTGTTTAAGGTCCGTAGGTTTCGTCAACAGTTCTGAGTCAATATTGGTTAAACCACTGTTTCTTTGCCTCACAGCTTACTGCTACTATGCAAAATTTCTAATGGTGGAGGTCAGCCAGTCGCACCCAGTGCTCAAGGCCTTCTGTGGGCTGCTCGTGGACATGCACATCCTCAGCGGAGGAGCTGGAAAGAAAATACGTGATGCTGAAGAAGGTAAGAATAGTTCAAAAATTGTTCAAAACGTGTGTTTTGTTCACCGGAACTGCCCACTGAACTTATTTATAATACAACCCAAGCTGTGTTAATGGTAGTTACCTAGTTCATTTTATTTTCCACAAGTGGAAATGTGTCTCATTGTTCACAGAATTAAAAAGATCAACAGAAACAACATCAAACAAGAGATGGGACAACAAGGGCAGGTCTAATGAAACTTGTTATCATCCATCCATTGCCTTGTATTCATTCATTGCCTCAGGAATTAAAGAAAGAAAAATATATTTTGTTTTACAATAGGTACTTCATAGCGTCTGCCTTTAGTGGCTAAATTCACCGTTCTTTGCAATTTATTTCTGGCTTTTAGAAACAACACTTTGCACACACAGTAATTCCCCTACCTATCACTCCATGTTACTGTAGGAATCCAACTTGCCCAACAGGACAATCGCAAGGCTCGCGCAGCCAACAAGAAGCGAGTGTGTGCACGGTGGCAGCTACTATACACCCTGGTAAACAACCCTTCTCTGCTCGGTTCACGCAAGCATTTCCAACTCCACGCATCTGATCCAGCACTCAATGGGGCTCTGGTGGTGCCAGATGTCGAGACACCTCCAGAGGGGAACAAGCCTGCGGCCCCTGAGGAGATACCAGAGCCACAGGAGCCAGAGGAGCCACGGGAGCCTGATGTAGCAGAGGCGGTCGAAGAAGCAGCAGTGGAGGCAGTGGAGACTGAGGCTGCGGATAATTAAGATCTGGGGTCTCAAACCGCAATAGATATTCCACAAACAAGGTGGCTAAAAAAGTCCAAACTCCAACATCAGTGGGTTCTTCTTCACAAATAGACTTGAACGGTTATTCTGAACATTACCCGGCAAGTCTTCCACATAACTTAGATGAGTCACATTTGGCTTGGGTGAGGAGCCATTCATTTTTAGTGGTTCATTTAGAATATATAGACAGTTGGATTAATGCTGTGCTATGTAGGTTATTAGCCGGCAGGCTACCCACCTTCCTAGATCTGAACTGGAATTGTGATTGGATGGAGATGATGAAGATGTGATGATAATGATTATTATATGTGCACCAGAACGAATAAACTAAATAATTTGTGTCAATTTTTGAAATTTGCTTCAACCATAAATAACTTTGATGAAATCCCCTAATGCCAGTTTTCTTTATGTTAAAGCTATGACCTTATCATGGTGGCGGGGCTCCAAACTGGTTCAAGGAACGAGAACCAAAAATGAACAGAATTTTACAGAATTTTACGAATAGCGGAAATAAAAAAATATTTCTTCAACTGTTCCCCAACAGAATCGGAACATTATGAAATCCACAAAACCGATTAAAAACTTTTTTTTTCGTTCTCCATATATTTAAACATATCTTATGTCTGGGAGACTATTTCCGCCCACTTTCACTGTCAGTCATCAAGCACCATGCATGAAAGTGGTCAGCTGCCCCTTAAAGTTAATCTGAGGAACTACATAGTATCACTTTAAATTGTCATATAGTATTCCTTCAAGACGAAAATATTTACTCGCCACAACTAATACAATGACACATTTTCTGCAGTTACATTTGTGAAAACTTTATTGTTTCAAATAAACAAAGAAGCCTAGAAAGAATAATACAACTGGCATTTGCAAGCATTCAGTCGATACAATCAATAATGCACATCACTTGTTTGGCTTTATTCTAAACATACGGCAAAAACAACTTGACAAAACTGCTCTTTTCATACATTAAGAACATACAAAAACAGATTGTCAAAACAGTCTACTTAAAGCAAGTTTTCAGCGTCAGAACACTTTGTACAATGTTACTGTTAGCATGTCCATTGTTGCTTGCGGTAAAACATGAAGATACTTAGAGTACAATACAGAGTTGTGCTATATGGACACTATGATTGTCAGTATTGCTTTAAGTGTGTACCAATCCCAGCCAAGGTATTTTGTTATAATGTGGTAATTCATCATTCTCACATTTTCATCATTTATTGAAGTTTAAAGCTGTGTTCCAATTTGCGTACTTCGTGAAATGCACTCCACTTTGAGCACTATGTGCACTACACACTACATGAACAGTGCATAAATGTCCAGCAGAGAAGTGCTGTTCCAAATGGAATACTCTGCACCGAACTTCAGTTTTCGGACTATTATTATAAAAAAGATAATAATAATAATTTCTAACAATTCTATAAATTGCAGCTCTTGAATAATATATTCTAAGTCGACAACAAGCTGCGCACAGCATGAAGGATCATTCCTGTACCACACATCTGCTTCCAACTTATAGTGAGGGACAGCATAGGAAGCTGCCCAGAGTGTTTGTTGCATTTCAGTGCACTGAAAGTGCCTGGATGTTGCCCTAAAACAGTCAGAAAACCAATTAGTGAACGATGCACACTGCACACACTACGACCGCCATGTTGCCTATATATCGGAAATGAGAACAACCGTGCATACACGCTGGCATGTTGTAGGCTGTGTGTATGGCAGCATGCCAAGTAGGTAGTGCAATGTTCTGAAGCACACACAACGTCATTTCTGGTAAGTACAAAAGGTTGGTGTTTGATTTGAGACAGTACTAAAGCACGACCGAGTGCACTGAAGAAGTAAGTGCACTGTAATGTAATGCACTATATTTCAGTGGACGGACACAAGTCTGCCATATGATGTACAGCGCTCCTCCTCATAAGCCTGACGCGGCATTTTAGACTCTTGTTCACATTGTGTCATGGTGATTTCCCCGTTATACATTAACTGTCGGTTCAATCACTGTTCACACATTAGTTTACCACATCACTTCCGCTAAAGTTACACGGTTATGATTTACTATTTGTATACATGTTAACTCAAAATACTTTTTTTTACATAAAACGTCAACGTCCAGCCAATGATAGGAGTATGCGACTGAAATGTTCCTGTTGAATGCACTAGTGAATTCACTCTAAGCGAGTGCACTATGTAAGGAGTAGGGAGTAGTGAAAGAGTGATGCTTGAAAACCTCCATGAGGCAGGTTTGCTCATTATGACCAAGCGCACTAAGACGGTGAGCCGCAGTGGCGCCGCCATTACGGTAGCATTAACAAGCCTCCCAGCTCCCAACCGCTGCTGTTCGATAATACTGATACGGTCACGGCAATACTCCATACAATATAATAACACAGTGCTGCTACAACAGAACATGTTTGACTTCACTTAGGGAGCCACATAAATAAACCAGAGTGGGCGGATCGATACCCAGTATGATACACACACACACACACACACACACAACCAAACACACACACACACACACACACATGCACACACACACACATGTGGAGACTCAATGGCTGGGGTATTTGATAAGGTCGATAGTGTCAGCTCCCAGAGGCAGGCTAGTCTGGGATCCAGCCTCGGCCCCCTCTGCTGTTCCTCGGGATAGTGTGAAGGACTCAGTGGCTAGACTGGCGTTCTCTACCTCCTCTTCCTCCTTGTTGTACAACACACAGCACACGGAATATACATGTACATTGTTAATGTTTTGTTTATAATTAGTTTGATTTTTAGTAAATGTTATAAATGCTTTCTAACAATATCTACTAAGCGTAATAAATTATGTGTAACAATATATACTAACTAGCATGGAAGAGCCTATTCTTCTGTGTTATATCGTTGGGTTTCCAACGAGCTCACTTGTTATCTTCATTGTTTCATTTTAAGATTCCCCCTGGTGCATCCAGCAAAAGCGACAAGCTTCCCGGCTAGAGCCAGTATTGTTTGAGTTGCTGAGGGGCTTAGCAATGTTCAGTATCCAAGAGAGTGGGTGCAATGACTGATGTATGAATGGAGACTGCCTTTGCAAGCAACATATATTAAACACATTGAGCGGAGAACGGTCCAAATAAAGTAACAATGATTAATCGATTATCAGTTGGTGACAAATTGAAATAAGTGATTCAATGATTGAAGCTTTAATTAAAATCATTTTTAAATGAACGAACCTTGACATGCTCCTCTCTCTCGCCCTCCTCCTCCTCGCCGTCACTGCTGCTGTTGATGTTATGGCGTGACTCGGTTGGATACGAGGGCGGTCGTTCCAGGTGGAAGTGAGCTGACAGGCCGTGTTCTGCCTGGTACTGGTCCAAACGGGCCTTCACAATGAGCTGGTAGGTCTTGCTGCGGTATCTGTTAGGGCGAGTCGGTTTCAGTGTTACATGTGTTACATACACATATAACCTGGCGAGCCAGAAGCAACGAATAGTCCACGCATCGCACGCCGCTAGACGGTACATTCGGTCTGGGCAAATCAGGTGGATGGGCTGGCCAATCGGATTATTCGAATCGAGGCGTGGGCGGAGTTTGGTTATCATGCCTCCACGCGCTTGTCCCACCTACTGTGCTGTGACTGGATAACACAATTTGATTGACACTTTTTTTGACATGTTTTTCGACCCTGATTTTACCAGACCCAATGATTATCCTAATCGCGTGCGATGCGTGGATGATTCGTTGGTTCTGGCTCGCCAACACAGAAGCATGACCATGCTATGCCAATTCTTGCCAGACTACACTGGCTGCCTGATTTTAATGTTATACAATTGCACGTAATCCCCGATTCCTGTATAACTGTAATTTGGTACATAGTTTAATATGCCATTGTAAGGGACTGGAGTCACTCTTTTGATCTGACTGCAAGGCACAGTTCCAGATGGAAGCGAGAGAGACAGAGTAAGCGATGGGTTAACAGATAACATCCAAGAATGGAACAAGACCAAGTGGCAGGCTGAGTGAGCCTAGCCCGGCAAGCCAGAACCAACGTCCACGCATCGCATGCTGCTAGATATTACATTTGGTCTGGGCAAATCAGGCAGACGTCGCCCGTATACGGGCTGACCAATCGAAATATTCAAATCGAGACGTGGGCGGAGTTTGGTATAGGCGACGCAAGATGTTGGTGGAGTTTGGTTGTCACGCCTCCACACCGCTTGTCCCACCTACTGCGCTGTGATTGGATAACACAATTTGAATGACACTTTTTTGGACACATTTTCCAACCATGGTTTTACTACCATGGAAAGAGCTGCTTGCAAACGGTCAGCCAGACTATGGAATAGAATCTATCCCGTAGGTGGGACCTTGACCTTTCACCAAAATCTATTCAATAGATTATGGTGAAGGGTGAAGGTTACTTCCCAACCCTGAGAATGAGTAGAGAGTGGTTTCAGCCATAGCCACTCTCCAGTCCTCCGTACCTGTACACCAGGTGATAGCAGGTGGCAGCCAGCAGGGGCACTGTGGAGACGATCACCAGGCCGATGCACACGGACACTATAATGGCCAAGTTTGGAGGAGCACGTCGTGTGGAGAACACCACCTAGGGGACAAACAGAGAAAGGCTTGTAAACAAAGCAGGTGTCTGGTTTGTCCAATGTAACTTGTAATGTCAACTCCAAATTAACAATAATGAGCCCGATGTAGGTTGAAAAAAAAAAAAGGAAATATATATATATATATTTTAAATAAAATAAAAGAGCTTTGCAGACTGACATCACTCAAACAATGAGAGCGAGAATCAAAAGAAGTTGAAGAGAAAACTCTAGGGATATGTAAAGTTCTCAAAATTACTGGATTGACACCACTGGAAAAGGAAAAATGAAAATCAAATATGTTCTGATTATTCTGATGTTCTGAATTTTGGCAGAACACTTGATTACTAAAATATTCCATGGCTGTCGCTAAATGCATTATTATTAGCAGAGATGGCAAAAGTACCGGGATTTCTTACTTGAGTAAGAGTAAAATACATTGGTAAGAAAACAACTTGAGTAAGACTACAAAGTACTGATCCAAATATCTACTCAAGTAAAGTAAAAAGTACAGGCTGAGAAATGTACTCAAAAAGTATTTTTAAAGTAAAAAGTACATGCTCTAAATGTACGCAAAATTATTTTTGAAAATATAAAGTACAAAGTACAAAACCTAAATTTGCCTTAAAACGTTACAAGCGATATCTATTTTTTGAGGGGCACACCTAGAGACTAAATTAAAACAACGTATTAACTGCTAATGTACTCTAATGTACTAGTGCATTACCGAGTACCGCCCCCTACTGACTCATTCACGCTATACATGTAGTACTACCATGTCATTGCAGAAAAAAAAGAAAAAAGTAACGACCCTGTTTTGGGAAAAGTAAAGAGTACAAGTACTGGTATTTTTGTTAAAAATCTACTGAGTAGAAGTAAAAAGTACTCACAGAAAAAAGTACTTCTAAAAGTACAGATACTTGAAAATTCTACTTAAATACAGTACTTAAGTATTTGTACTTAATTACTTGCCATCTCTGATTATTAGTAGCAGTGAAATGTGGCAACACTATATGATATGTGTGATGATAACTTATTGAATTGCCTTCACATCGAGTTTCATCACATGTGCCACGAATGAAAACACTGCAGCGTGTTTGGTTTTGCATCCAACTACATACTAACAAATAGACTGGTGTGAGCTAATGCATGCACTCCATTAGCATCAATAATGGAAGTCAACCAACAACACCGACCAACACCGACCGCACTGCCCTAACACAGCCCAGTCTAGACAAATAATGAAAATACGGGCACCAGGCCGGGGCTATTTCTGTGTGCTACTTGGATATTAATATCTTCTATTCAGACTGAACAAAATGAATGACTAGATTGCTAATCCCTCACTGCCAGCGCTGTCCCAAAGCATGATTTCTTAAAAACTAGTATGGCTTTCGGTGGCGTGAAAGCCGCCAGAATAGTGTTTATTGCCAAGTCGTGGATACACACCAACATCAAATTTGACTTCTGACATTGGACAGCAGCACAGCACCCTTGTACAATATATAGTATAATAACACAAAAAAACAGTACTATTGGCAAAGCAATCCCCAGCAGCAGAGATGGCAAAAGTACCCAGATTTCTTACTTGACTCATCCAGTGCCAGCCCTCTTCAAATTTGGCATGTCCCAGTGCCGGCGTTTTTCAACATGTGAGTGTTTTCAAGACCCATAGAAAACTAAGTTACGTGTCCTTGTCAACAAAACACATAGCAAAGGAAACTTCAGACTTTCCTCCATCCTCAGAAAAGCAGCTGATTGACAACATGTCTTTGGCACTCAGTGGAACTATTCACAAAAAGCGTAAATGCGTCATTGGCACCGAATGAGTTAAGTAAAGGTAAAAAACATTTGTAAAAAAAAATAAAAATAAAAACAACTTGAGTAAGACTATAAAGTCCTGATCCAAATCCAAGTGAAGTCCTGAAACAACTCATGTAAAGTAAAAAGTACTCATGACGCTATACATGTAGTTGTTGTGAGGAAAAAAAAGAAAAAAATAACAAGCTTATTCTCGGAAAAGTAAGGAGTACAAGTGCTGATATTTTTGCTATATCTACTGAGTTCAAGTAAAAAGAACTCAGATAAAAAAGTACTTCTACAAGTACAGATACTTGAAAATTCTACTTAAGAGCAGTACTCAAGTATTTGTTCTTCTTTACTTGCCATCTCTGCTCAGCATAATACAAATTCTGCTTGCTACACCTCATATCACTTATAGGCCTCGTTCTCACTGCAATGGCGGGATATTCCCGGGTCGACAATACCGCCATGATGGCGCCACTACGATTTTTGTGTCTGTTCTCACAGCCCTAGTAAAGCGGTTAAATTCGCGGGAATTGTTAGTTTTCTCACTAGGCTGCCGCAACACCCCAATATCCCGCCTCGGCGATATGCCGCGCCTTTGACGAGCGGTGTCACCGACTGCATGTGTGTCTTGGTGTATGTGTGTCCATGTGAATGTATTTGTCATGGGTGCCAGCCCTTCTTACTGCACACACTTTGCCAATTGCTCCACCAAAACAGCGCTTGACTTCTCGTGATGCTGCTGCTGTAAATTGTGATAAACACTTTATTGGATATTTCCTCCCTGCTGCTTGTGCCGTGACGTGTGCGCGCATGCATGTGGCGCCGCGTGCATGTGGAGAGAGTCTTGTGTCCACGCTTCACCCGCGTCCTTCATCCACTTGCCCAGCGAGCGTGATCTTTTTATATATGCAATCTGTTCACGTTGTCCATCCAGAAAATCAAGTCGAGTATAGTTGCTGTGTGTGCCTTGCAACTTGCAACACTTTTATTGCAACTATAGACAAGTTCAGTGAGCTGTTCCATCAAAATCGTAGTGATGAAGATGGCTTCCAGTGTCAAAACCTATGATGTTTTTGAGCAATTTGGAAACATGTCAAAGCGTTATTAAAAAGGGTTGATGGGAACTTGGGGTGTGCACTTCCACACCCAAATAC
>OMKY01235087.1:0-10122 GCA_900302395.1 Bregmaceros cantori | reverse complement strand
ATGTATTGTTCACGTGAACCAGTGTGTCAATGGCGTCAATGCTGTGCTGTGCTGCCCAGTGCCTGTTCTTTATAATCATTCTGTTTTCTCTCTCTTCTTTCCAAACTCCAAGGTTGTGAATCTACCACATCAGATTCAGGTACTGAGCATTCTATTCTAGTGCTCTCAAAATGCAAACGAAATGAATGAAAATCGCTTAGTCATTTGGACGGCAAATGGCAGAAGCTACGAAGTATGAGATTAAATCTGCACATGGATTCGCAAGAATAATTCACTTTTACAGGAAACCTAATGACAAAGACCAATGGCAAAACATTATGTCTATGGCTGTGTCCGAAATCGCCCCCTAACCCCCATATAGGGCACTATATGGGGCACACGCCATTTTGTAGGGGTGTCCGAATTCTCCATGTGCCCCATATAGGGCACTGAAAGTATCCCACAATGCACCGCGAAATGTAGTGGGCATAAGATGTACCCTAGACGGAGAAATATAACCCATAATGCATTGCGAGACGCATGACACTAATTAAAACGTAGAAGAAGACGACGCGCGCTCCAAAACAAAAACAATGGCGGACGGCGTCAGGGCGCAGCAGCAACCGACGGCGGTTATTTAAATGTGAGTATAATTGATTTTCTGTGATAAAGTATACATTTATTTAAAAAAAAAGCATGCGAATGCTACGGCCAATGCCGACAGGCAATGACGTCACTATGCGACAGCGGTGACGTAAGTTAACAGTGCCGATTCTAGTGTCCGAAATCTCGTCGCTGAGATTGAGTGGACTATATAGTCAGTGCCCTATCCAGGGGCTAGGGGCTAGGGGTTAGGGAGCGATTTCGGACACAGCCTATGTATATGATCTGGCAGGGCTTAGCCTGGCATACACTTGCATAAAACAATAGAACACATGAGAAAAACCCATTTAAGCTTTCTGAAAATAAACGGTCACCATTATTCACACTAGCCTAATCAGAGAAGACGAAAGAACACCAGCATAATGCAAATGAGTGGGGAGACCAATAACCATTATGTACAGCAAATATTGAGCGGAGGCCAGGGTGATGGTCATTAGAGGGGTCCCTGAGATCCGTGCTCGATTGAATCTTGTAATTGATCTGTAGCAAGAGTGTTGTCGGCAGGCACTGAGTCATGACCTGTGTTGAGCAGGGGATAATAATACTTGTTTATTGACTACAAGGATAAACACACATCCATACAAGGTGTGGTCACACGGCAACTTGACCTACTTCAGGCATGTACAGGACAAAGTCAAAATACAATGGCTGTGTCCGAAATCGCTCCCTAACCCCTAACCCCTAGCCCCTAGATAAGGCACTGACTATATAGTCCACTCAATCTCAGCGACGAGATTTCGGACACTAGAATCGGCACTGTTAACTTACGTCACCGCTGTAGCATAGTGACGTCATTGCCTGTCTGCATTGGCCGTAGCATTTGCATGTTTTTTTTTAAATAATAAATGTATACTTTATCACAGAAAATCAATTGTACTAACATTTATAATTATTTGCCGCCGTCGGTTGCTGCTGCGTCCTGACGCCGTCCTCCATTGTTTTTGTTTTGGAGTGCGCGTCGTCTTCTTCTACGTTTTAATTAGTGCAATGCATTATGGGTTATATTTCTCCGTGTAGTGTACATCCGATGCTCACTACATTTCGTGGTGCATTGTGGGATACTTTCAGTGCCCTATATGGGGCACATGGAGAATTCGGACACCCCTACAAAATGGCGTGCGCCCCATATAGTGCCCTATATGGGGGTTAGGGGGCCACAGCCATAGTTAATGTGGGAGAAATAAATCAAGGTGTCTAAATTATTCAAGTGAAATTGATTGATCATTTGTTTCACAATAAACATCTTAATTTTTAGGTTGTTTTTCTTTTCTTTCTTATCTTTTTTTGTGGCCCTTTCAGATCATTTTATTAATTAGAGATTACATTGGAAGTTAATGAACAGCATGTTGTTGCGGATGGAAGGGGAAATATGCAATGGACGAATCAACGTAAAGGCCCTTTTATACCCTTAAAAAGTAGCCCATTTCATTCACCTGCTTGTCCATTGCTCGAGACGTTGGCAGTTCCATGAAATAGTACCACGGGGGCAGTAATAAATTAGTAGTATACCCATTTTGAAAAGATGATTGACTCCTGTCTAACAGTTACATTAACTGTGGGCGTTGCAATGGGAATTGTCGCATGCTGTTGAATGCAACTTATTAGAAGAAAAAAATGTTTGGGGATCATCTCTGCTCTGCCTAAATCCGATAGCAGCAAAACAGCGGCAAAACTTCCGCCGGGTAGCCGAGGTCTAGGTGTTGTAACACCACACACTCCTTGCACTGGTGTCATGTTTGCGAGTGGCCTGTGAATGAGTCAACAGCTTCTGGCAGAAATCGGATGCCAGGCTGGAACGATGACTAAGTGTTTTTCGAGGCCGTTCTACTTCCATGATCAATCTGTGTCACTCAGAGACAATTTATTCTATTAACAGAGACAATTATTATAATGTACACACAATAGAATATATAACCATATATACAATTATAAACCTATAGACGAGTTCGGGGGGTACTTCCGGTGTCTGAACGTCACTTCCGGTGTCCTTTACCTGCCGTGTATTTTGCTATTTTTTTCAACATGTGTATTCGGTGGAAGCACACACCTACAGGGTTATTTAAAAATCGTGGTGGTGCCGCGCTATTCCTCACCCAAATGCTCTCGTACGGATCCGTGACCCACAAACGCATGATTTAATAATCAGTTCAACTCGTTCCATTGTCTCATTCCTAATCAGCCAGCCTATTTGTCCAGAAGAACATGTGACCGCTCGGTGAGTAACTTTAAGTCGGATTTTGACTGTATTTCATCAATATTTATGTAAAATGATGAACGATGCGAGGGAGATGATGTGTAACTGGTCACACAGCGACATCTAGTGGTCGGATTTTGAATTGGTGAGCGTTTTTTTTGTGAGCCACCGCAGTCCACTACGACGAGATTAAATGGAACTCATACAGACACTGGAAGTGTGTTTCATCCCGGCGGGACAAAATGCCAGCCCCCTGTATTTCGCGGGTAAACTCGTCTATAGTGTAAAATGTTACAATCGACGACGGTGAAAATACTCTGAAATGAACCTCTCTCGGCACCCGTATCCATCCAGATGCCTGGAGATCACAGAGTGTCATGGACGGCTTCAGCAACGGGGATGCTGGCGGGGCGTCTTTGGCGGCCAAGGGCTTCCGTAGTGTGCGGCCAAACCTGCAAGAGAAGAAGTCCATGTCACAGGTTGGAGCTGGCGCTACTCTTTTGTTCTGATCTGCCTTCTACGCTCTTATATTTTCTTGCCTCCTTTTAACATTCTCTTTGGTTCTTTATTTTCATTTTCTGGTGTCATACTCACTCATTCATGTATTTCTCATTCATTCTTACTAATTCTGTCATTTTCCCCTTCTATCATCCTTCTTTTTCAGTGAATGAAGGCGAATCTTCTACGGCAACCGACATCAAACCAACTTTGTTTCTTGCAGCCATTTCTGCATCTTGACCCATTTCTGTTTCTAGATTGTTGCTGGATTTGCTCCATGTGTTGTCTCTACATGTCTCCACACACGTGCTGTTTGGCATATTCGACTTTGCAGTTGGAGTTTCAGAATGTGTTATGATGTTGCTTGGCACTTGATTATTGATACAGACAAAATACTCTCCAAACATTGAAAGCTATTTGTAAAATTTACACAGCATTGGAGCATGCCAATTGCCAGTTATTAGGGACCCATGCTATTGTGAACCTCAAACAACTGCACTGTATTGTGTTGCTATTCATCCCCCCCAACAAATCAGGCCGTCCCTGCCATACCACCACCACCACCAACCAGGAGAAAGAGTGTTCACTTGGCACCCAATGGTGTCAGTCCGCCATCGTACGACTCACTGCCAGCTCAGGTGGGCAGCATCTCCGATAAGCGCAGCATGACGCAGTATCTTAGCGAGAGCGCTGCATGGAAAGAGTCCTACACCCTACTCAGCCAGTCAGCTCACTCCTTCTCCGGGAAGAGTGTGAGCCAATCCACCGCTTCCTCTGATTTTTTGCCTGCCATCTGTAATGACGAAGGCTCCAGTTCGGTTGCCACAGTTAATGGCCAGGAGCGCAAGGTCTCCTCCCTCACACTCATTCCCCTCACCATCCCGGACCCACCGCATCACTTTCACAATCTTCAACCTCCTCGGCCAAGCCCTCCTGAGACCCAGAGCCCAGCCACGCCAGTTCCACCCCCACCTCGGAGGGAATCCGTTTTCCACTTGCAGAGCCGTAGGGCCTCTGTGGGAGGGACTGACGGACCAGAGTTTGAGGCCAAGGGAAATGACCGTCGGCCCTCCCTTCTGAGACCATGGTCAACGGGCAGCAACCCAAGACCCAGCCCTCCTGAGAACAAAAGTCCTGCTCTCCCAGCTCCACCCCCTCCCCGGAGGGACTCAATCTTCCACTCCCAAAGCCGTAAGTCCTCTCTGGCGGTGGACAGTGGATCAGATTTGGAGGCAAAGTGTTTCGATTTCCAGCCTTCACTTCCGAAGCCATGGTCATCGGGTGAAACCCCGAGACCCAGCCCTCCTGAGATCCAAGGCTCAGGAACTGCAGCTCCCTCTCCACCAAGGAGGGAATCCAGCTTCCAGACCCAAGGTCGTAGGTCATCTATGGGAGGAGATGGCGGAGCCAAGGTGGAGCCCAACGCTCCTGACCGCCGGCCATCACTTCTGACGCCGTGGTTGACATCCAGTGGATCTGTGAGCCAGGATTCCCACAGTGGCGACGTCGCCCCGCCGGCGGTTCCTGAACGGCCAACGGCTGCCAAACTGTTGGTACATAACCGGGAGCATGAGACCCAAAGCCACATAGAAAGCTATACTTTACATTCTTAAGGGTGTGCTGGTTTTTAAAACCACATACTGGATTTTTCATGTATTCCACCATTCCCCCAACTAACAAATGCTAAAGTGTGTGTGTGTTTGTGTATAAGCGAGAGATAGAGTGAGAGAATGTTTAAAAATCCTCAGTCCCTGTTTTCTACTCACGTTCGTTCAAATGTTTGAATCTAATCAAACTAACCAAGTGCTCCATTCACAGAAAGAAATACCTTTGTGTAAGTCCAAGGCAAGAGTTTCTTAGTTAATGCAGATCGATACAAATCATTCTATTATTTCTTTGCACTGAGAGAACTGGGTGTGCTCTACACAATCTCTACAATTTCCACAATCTATGTAGTAGT
Organism: Bregmaceros cantori; assembly: GCA_900302395.1. Classification (NCBI taxonomy): domain Eukaryota; kingdom Metazoa; phylum Chordata; class Actinopteri; order Gadiformes; family Bregmacerotidae; genus Bregmaceros; species Bregmaceros cantori. Next base: position 4,828 of record OMKY01235087.1, on the reverse strand, counting down.
CACTTTTTATTTTTTCATTCATTTGTTGTTTCCTTGTGTAATGGCAGCTCAGATAAGGTGTCCACGTAGAGGAAATGACCAGTCTTGACACGGGAATATGTCTAGAGGGTTTATTTATTAAGCTATACTGGACATTAGCCGGGTATCGGCTAGCTAAGCTAAGCTATGAGCTAAGCAGGAAAACATGGCTGAACAACCACACATCAGGAAGTATTACTGATTTATAGCCGATGGGAGGGGACATCCGATGATGTCACACCTTGTAGCCAATCAAGACAATGGAGACGTGACTCTACAAGTCACATATCCATAACACTTGTTATACTATTTAAATGAGTCAATCAATTAGTTAATCCTCCTCAAACACAAACTCATTTGAATAAAAAAAAAGAGTTTGGCCTCGATACCACACACAGCAGCATCATGTGCATGTGTGCAACCAAAACTAAAATGTTCCTCAACCAATTCACTTTTTGCTGGTAGTTATTGTCCTGCAAGTCTTCCTTTGAGTAGCATTAAATTTTTTTCAAAAGGTCTTGGATTGCCGTTTGCCTGTTAAAAGAAGTGTGCCTCCCATCATAACACCACACTCATTCACACATGCATGTCCTTTGGGTGAACTCTTCCACTTTCCCCCTTCCCCAACACCCCCAGGGACTCCACTACAACCCTGATCTGCCCGCCGCATGGCGCCCCCACTACCACAGTCACAGCTCAGACTCTCTGCATAATATCCCCCTGGCCGTCTCCCCAATGCCCTACTCCTCGACCCGGGAATGGGGCAGCGGTGGCCGTGGATTCGGAGGAGTGGGCTGCGGTGGCTATGGAGCGGGCAGGGATCTTTACCCGCCATCACCGTCAATATCCCCGGTGACCGCGTCTTCGACGCTCAGCCACTATTCGTCCGCCTCCACGGCGACACTTCTGGAAGAGCTGTGCCTCTGTGGCCTGGACACGCCCAGTGGCTCACCCCCTACCACACCGTCCGGCTTGCGACGCATGTCACCGGGCGACATGGCCTGCCCTGCCACCACCACCACCACCGCAAACAGCATGCTAACCGATGCTACTACCGCTAGCCCGGCTGCTGTCACTGCAACTGCCGCTGTGGTGAATGTAACTATGACGCCCCTTCCCAAATCCCTAGTAACCTTCACTTTGTAGTGTAGCCACCTACACTGGCACCTTATCTGAACACTTCCCTAGGCCCACTGCCTTTCACCTACTTGCAAATAATATGCAAAACTTTGACTGTGATCCCTCTTGTTTAATTGTTTAATTCTGCAATTTAATATATTATTATTTAGTTCAATTTGAATAAATCATGTATTTAGTGAATATTGATAATAATGGAATATTTACCTACCATTGTATAATTTCATGTGTGTTTTTGTAATTGTAATTATGATGTACAAAACTTATGGACCACAGTCAAAGTGTTGGATTTTCTCTGGCAAACCGCTTCATGATCTTCAAACTGTAGTTTAGTTGGAGGTGACCATGGCACGAGGATATGAGTATACAGAATGTGTGCATGCATACAGGGTTCGGTAGTAACTACTACTTACAATGACGATTATTGAAGCACTGAAAAAAGAGATATCTGGCAATTGTTTTTTTTCCCAATTGTGAATTATTGTGCATTATTAGTAGTAGTATTATTATACAATGAACAGTGAACAGCAAGTCTGAATAGTCTTATTAGTCCAATATATGTGTCCCAAGTATGAGTTGTCATGTACGGTCATACTCACGTAATTCCATCAGTCACTTCTGTCAGCCAAAACAGAAAAGCGCAGAATAAAATGCACAAGAAAGGTAATTTGCTGGTCGCAATGCAATCGAAACAGCTTGCTTGTGTGTGTTGTCAGGCGGCGGGGGTAGTCCTCCCCCAGAAAATTGTGTATTTTCTTCATGCGATTTTGTGCACAGAGTAGATAGATAAAGATACAGAACAGATAAAGCTATAACCTGTTGTCCTTGGGGTTGGGGGGTGCAAAGAGTCACAGCACAGCAGGCAAAGAGCCGCATGTGGCTTGCGGGCCACGGGTTGGCCACCCCTGCACTAGAGCCTGGCTTCTGCACATGGACATTTAAATTAAAGGACCTTGTGAGACCTTGTGGACTTGCGGTGGGTTGCGTGTAATCTTTGACCAAATTTGAGGCTTATCGTTCTTGGCTATTGGTGATAGATAAACCAATAATCCAACTTGATTGGTTGACATCCAACCTTCATATCTCTTGACTCTAACCAACACGCCTCCTCCCTCAACACAAAAACACCTGCAAAAGGGCTTGCTCCACATCAAGTACCACATCTCTGACTTGTGAAGAATTATCTTGCAATGTTAAAGAAGATGGCTTCAAATTGTGCTACTTTGGCTTATCTACCTTGTATTAGCTCAGCTAGACGGACAGAAGACTGGCTGTATTTACTAAATAATGCATAGTGGGACACGCGCATTGGCATGGTCCTATACAGCCTATCCTTTTCCCAAATATGGATTTTTTTCCCCCATATATATGCCCAGAGACGGATGCAGGACTCAGGAGTACAGAGGTAATTACTGTAACACGGTTCGACCACAAAAACGTTTTGAACCAAGCCATTCAACACTAGTATTGGATTCCAACAAAGTTACGATGACACATTTGCAATTGCCCATTGTCTCAGGCCGTTGCCTCTATTGGTGAGTCTGCACAATTCCCAACAGAAAGGTCTGTGGTGCATGGAGCAGTGATATACGCACACAATCTAGCCGGCTCGCAGCAGACAGAGAATGATTGGGTACACGAGAACAGAATGTCTATTATGTTGTTCAGGGTTGTTCAGTACATTCCTTATCGGAATGGGGGAGATATATGTCATTTCTTGTCTTTGCTGTTGTAGGATTACCCATTGTGAGAGACTTGGCTATTGCTAATACATGATCTCGGAAGCCACTCAAGTTGAGTAACTAGCAGAGAGCAGTGTGAAAGATCTGAACAAGCTCGCTATTGCCATATGTTTCCTGATATTTCCTGATGGTTTGAACTATACCCTTTTTGAATGCTATTTGTTTTCAATGAACAACGACCAGACAGGTAGTTCGAATAGATTGTATGAAGTTATTTTCAATATTGTACGTTATGTATGTCATGCATATATGTTTAATCTCCATCTGCTCCTTCCTTCTCAACACACTGCACTTGCCTGCTATGACAGAAGTGTGGATGGTATCAAGTCATAGGCATAGTACACTTTCTCACCTCCTCTCAGGCTGTGTTGGGTGTAGACAGCGCTTTCATATTATTCACTTGCCTTTCTTTCAGTGCAAAACTATCTTTCTCCACCAGGCACCCTATTTCTCATTTCACTTCCTGCCAGAGTGGCATGTGTGTTAAAAATTCCTCCTCATTCCAGTGACGGATTATGTTACTATTTGAGATTAACGACTAATCTGATTATACCATCGTATAATTAGTTCCCCCAAATGAGTCCACAACAAAAGATTGGAGATGCTCATTGTTCTTTAAAGATCTAGGGGAGTGACTGGCTCTGTGGCGCAATGGGTTAGACCATTTCATCCAGCCCCATATACTCTTGTGCCTGTGGCTTAGTCTCACAGCACACGTAGCTTGATTGATTGCTGTCTCCATCATACATAAGATGCAGGTCTGCTTCCCCACTCTCTAGAAATGAAAAATATTGCTCGCGCCCAAAAAACAACTGCACTTTACGGCAGTTTCCGATTTAATCCTGTCACTATCTCTCTCAAAAAAGAATGAAAAACGGTGCTTGCAGCCAAAAAGTAACTTAAAAGTTAAAAGATGTTAGTGCATTGAACAGCGATTCAAAAGTTTGACACACTTTGGACAACCAACATAGGTGTGTGTGTGTGCGTGTCTCTGTCAGTGTGAGCACTTGGTTTGGCACCTGCTCTTATCTGCACCACTGTAGGCTGCCCAGCCCCCCCAACCACCACTCCCCCCCACCTCTCCACTGTCTGCCTATGCAGACATTGTACTATCAGGCTCCTAGATCTCCGCATTCAGCACCTCCCGATCTGATCTGCTGCACCTTCACTCGTCACCCTCCCGTGTTCCGGTGTTTTATCACTTCATCACCTTTTCCGACTTGCCCACTGATTAACTTGAAAAATGTTTCTATCTAACCTCCCTCTGAAAGGACACTGGATATCATTCCTAGGGACGGGAGTAGTGTCACTGTAACTCTATCCACCGTAGCGGTTCTTATACAATGGCTCTGATTGTCTTTGGTGGTTTTGCTACGACCTCCCCCCACCACTACCTACCCCCCCTTCCCCTCCACCTCCAGGGCCAGGTCCTCTCTCAAGCCATGAATGGGAGCCCGGGAGGCCACGCCCAGAGTCCCATCTCGCCTCCAACGTACCCTCCGCCATCCCACGCACCGTTTAGCACGGCACCGCACAGCCACGCCAGGAGTTCAGGTGAGGGTTCCATTGTTTGGCTGGTTTGTGCGCCGGGGCGGGGACTCAAAGACAGTGGGGCTAATTCAAAGAGATGTGCTTTGTGGCAAACAATGCTTCACATTCCTCGAGACCTTCTTTGCAGAGGCACAATGTGACGTGGCTCGAGTCCACAATGTGTAAACAATAGCGTATTGTTTTGTATTGTTTACCTCATTCTCTGTTCAAGGTGCAATCATTGATTCATTTGTTCAATTCATCAGCTGCCAAACGCCTCGGTCTCAGAATGGGCGGAAAAAGAACAGATTAGAATAGAAAACCTTTTTATCTTTATAAAATATAAAATCCAGAAACATTTTCCCAGAATGTGGAGATTGTATTCTTTATATTATATGTTT
>OMKY01235083.1:0-11161 GCA_900302395.1 Bregmaceros cantori | reverse complement strand
CCTGTTGTCAGCACCAATAAAAAGGTAAATAATATGATGAGATCTAACGCTAGGTTTCCACTACAGAGATTTTTCTGTACGGTACGTATACGGTCCGTATACGGTACGTATACGGTACATATACGGTCCGTATACGTGAGCAAACAAATGTGTTGTCACCGTTGTAGCATGCTCCATTGTGCTGAAATACGTGCCGTATACGCACGGTCCGTATACGGACCGTACAGAAAATCATTTATTTTGATTTTTCACCGCACATATCCGGTACGTACTGGAGGGCAGTGATTGACAGCAGCGCTGATCAATCAGCGGACTGTACGCTCCAGTGCATGAAAGGCGAAGTAATAGATATATATTCCAAAGTTTTTACCGAAGCGGCCTCGTGCACGCGGCTTTGTTGTGCGCGCGCGTGTGTGTGCACACAAAACAGTGCACCCCCAATTGAGTTTGTGCTCGTGAATATGCGTGCGTGTGTGTGAGTATATGCTTTCGTGTGTGTGTTTGTGTGTGTGAATATGCGTGTATGTGTGTGTGTGTTTGTGTGCGCGCATACGCGTACCTGTGTGTGCGCGCGTGTGTGTATGTGCGTGTGTAGAATTCCCTGGAGCGTTCTACCATACTGTCTATGGTTCTACCATTGGATCCCATGTTCACCCCGATGTACTTGACATGCGATTATGTTGTTTAGCATAGCAATGCAAAGAGTCGACGTGCAACTCTTTCTGGCTAGTGTCGAATTCACCCCGCAAGTGAAATTATTGCAGCACGACTTATTTTTATTATAATAGGACGCTTCCTCTCCATCGTTCGACAACGCTGTTGAAACAACAGTCTCTGCTCACGTAGAAATGGATATACTGACCGACCCGAGGCAGCATTTATCGCAACAACGCCAGGCTTGAGTGAATATTCATTTTTAACCCATTCAACGTATGCTATTGATTTTTTACAACATCTAGACCAGATACATTCCAGCGAGAGGGCGGGGAGGTGGGTGATTGCAGCACCTGCAACACTGGACGGGAACATATTTTGAATTATTTGTATATTTATTATACGGACCGTATACGGACCTCTCTGTAGTGGAAACCTAGCGTAAGGGTGTATTCAAACCAACGTGATTATCCCCGGTCCGACTCGTTTTAACCGAGATTGAACTCGTTTGTTCCAACTCGTCCTGGTTGATATGAATGTACCAAGCGAGTCTGAGCGTGCACTAAATGATCCGAGACGAGCCCGGCTAGATGAGAGCGCCGTGACTCGGAGCACCACACGAAAGAGAGAAATGTTCCACTCTGCTCTGATAGTTATCCATGTCCTGTGTCCCGGTTCCTAATTGGCTGAATATGTATCCATGCGGCGGAGTGACCGCCGCATACACATGGAGCTGTTTACAAATGTATTTGGGGAGTTGAACACTGCATCTGAATCCAACTGCGGCAAATAAACCGGCGGGAAACAACTCGCGTTGCATCAAGAAACCAACCAGCGGCAAAATGTGGTTTGAATATGCCCTCAGTCTCTCTCTGTGCTACTGCTGTCAAGTCCATGGTGTACGGAGAGTTCCTATCTCTGTAGCCTTGCAGCATTAGGCTGCGGCTTTTGACCTAGGCTTGGATGCCTGGCCATGATTTGGTCTATGCAAGAGGTTGACAGTAATATGCAAGACTGTGATTGGTCAAATGGACAAGTATGATTGTTAATATGCTTACCTGCCACTTCAAGTTCAAGTTATGTTGATTGTATGTTCATTGTCTCCAACCCTCAATCCTATGTGTATATTGCTTGTGCTTTAGCAAATTAATTACATTTGCTGATTCTGAATGATTTTTGAGGTCAAGTGACCAGGGCAGCAAAAATATTTTTTAGTTGATAAAAACTCAGCTAAACCTCTGATATGGTACTTTATCACCAAGACCAGAATTTGACTCCAGTGATTTTTCACACCAATGGTATAGAGAGCTATCTTCACCAGTGGCACCTGTGAAAAGACTATCTTAACCATTCATACTGTGTCATAACATAATTTTATGATATAATAACCATATCATTTAATATTAGAATATGACTTAATATAATATTAAAATATATTTTGTCGAAGTGGACATGACACTAATTTTCTACCTCACACTCCATCACTCTACTAAAAATCATGACCCAACTAAGAGCAATATGACTAGACTATGACTAAAATATGTATTTTGAGTGTACACCTGCAAATGAATAGTTTGTCATTGCAGATACATTGCGCCACTAGAATATTTAATGATGGACAAAAGTGCTGTAGATAGAATAGACATGTGTTGTCAGACTGTATGTGTCTACTGTAACTGTATTTTATGATATGAATAAGTGCTCATATTCCATAATCAAGTTCAGACGCATACCAAACAAACAAATCGTCCACGCACCACTTCAACGTGTAGCGTTATGCAATGCGTGAATGATTCATTGGGTCTGGCTTGCCAGGCTATGCCATACCAAGGAGTGTCAAACTCATTTTAGATTACGTACTGCGTTGTGGGAAATTCCCCAAGGACCCAACTTGTGACTTGTTGCCTTTGTTTTTTCTTTGGTCCAAAATACTAGAAGCATGTTCTGAAAATGTAAACACCACAAATAAAGCTATTTGCAACACAACCATACGTTTCTTCCACTGAAAAATTGCATTGCAGCTATTTACGTACAAAATTGCTTTGCAGGCAGATTAGACATGTTCGCCATATGTTTGACACCCCTGATCTAGGCAGTCATCGTCTGGACTGAAAGACCAAGGTTTGAATGGTGGAGTCACAAGAGGCTTAAAATGTGCACCCAATTCCTCTCTGCTCAGCACATGGATTGGTTGGACTGGTGAAAAACACAGATGAAAATCCCATTCCAATATGCCAGTAAAGAGAAAAAGGTCTACATGAAAATGTAGGTGCACTATTTTCAATAAGTAGATGTAGTAACTTTCAAAGTTGCCATATTAAAGAATCAATATAACAACCGGGCAACAAGTTTAGCGACAGAATTTGTCCAAGATGTATGTCAATAAAATTGTAATGTTCAAAGGTCAAATTCATTCATCACTCGGGCTGAACGATTTTTACAAAAAATTTAAACCTCGATTTTGATTCCAAAAAACTAAATTTTCGGTTTTTGTCGGTATTTCAAACGCACTATACATTCACCATTAATCCGCCACCCCCGCCCCTTTGGATTATTATTATTATCTATTTAAAAGTATTAATCAAAACTTATGAATAAACACTAAATATTTGAGGATTCAAGATTAATATTATGAAAACAGTTAACTTCGTTTGGTAAATTAAAATACAGGGCTGTTGAGAGGCGGAGATTTTTGCTGCGAATGATGGAATTTCACCTCACAATTTTGGATCAGTTAGGCAAGTTCAATGTTTCCAGTTCTTTAAATAAATACAATATCAACCTCTACGTGGGTTTTAATTAAAGTTATCAATACTATTCTTCATGTAGTTAAGGAATAGGCACATTGTTAATGTGATTTGGTATTATTTGACAATGTTTCTGGCACCCAAAATCTTCGAGTTCAGTAAGAATAATTTGTTTCTGTAGGACCCATCGCCTCCACAGCGTTAGCAGTTGCTAACAACAGCTAACAACAGCTAACAACACTCGAGTCGAGACGCGGTCTCCAGCTTGTACAGTTGGAACAAGTTTTAAAATATTCTGTAACAGTCTTTGTGCATCGTGTTGGACTATATCTCCACAACCTTGTTTTGGTTAAAACGAGTTTGTGGAGGTTGCTAAACGCCCCTCAACGAAGCCGAGTTGCAGTCGGACGACTGCAACGCTGGATGACTTTTGAACTGATTCAAATTATAATTAATTCGACATAAGTCAGAAAGTGCAGCAAGTCATCAATGCATTATTCTCAAGAAGCTGTTCGCTTCGGCACTTATCTACTTGAGGTTTTAGCCTGAAGATGAAAATAAGTTCTTGTAAATCAAATACATGGATTCAGGGGGCGCGGTGGCCGGGCGGGTAGAGAGCGCGTTGCGTGCCGCATGTTCAAATCCCCTGTCCGGCTTTTTTGCAATGTGTCCCCCGGACTCCTCATACCAGTTTCCGATTTAATCCTGTCACTATCTCTCTCAATAAAGAATGAAAAATGGCACTTGCGCCCAAAAAACAGCTTTAAAAAAACTTTATGGATACACTTAGGAAGTTAAGAGCACGTCGGTAGGTTGTGGTAATGCAAGCTTGTGGAAAATATGTGCATGCATACATTTTTTTGGCTTGCTACACAAAATGCACTCCATAGACCACCGTGTACACTCCACTAACAGCACCAAGGTTTACTTCAACCAGCATTATGGGCTTCCACAGGGCGTGCATATGGGCGAGCAAGCCACGTGACAAAGCAATTTCTAGCATAGGTTTCCGAAGGGCATACGTTTTCCATGCACCAAAGTAACCAACAGAACCTTCACTCGTATCTGGCGTAATGGCAATAGTTTCACCAAGCATATTTGCAGGGATCTTCCATCTTTCACTTTCTAATGCCGCGTGATCGACCGCGTGCGGGTGGCCTGTCGACGCGATCGGCCTGTTGACGATCAGCCAGTCAACACAATCAACCAGTTGCAATCGTAGTTTACAGTTGTTGGTATATTTGGAATGTTCTAATATCAACTTGAAATGAGGACAATGGTCTTTGATTCCACTCCACTATATGAAGCGGTGCACATGATTTAACCTGTATCTGACTACATTTTAAGGTGAAGATGATTAGATGTCATCGTAAATTGTCCAATGTTCTCATCAAATTAAATTTGATTTGATTGGATTGTTCGTACCCCATTGAATTCCTTTAAGGAAAAATGTCAGACACACACACACACACACACACACAAGACACTGACAGCCATTTGTTCACATGTTCACTCGGGACGGAATGAAAAAAAAGCGACTTTTCCGCTCCGACAGCAGCATGGTATACACAAGTTAATAGTGTATATATTTCAATGCAATTCCCCTACTGAAAAGCTGTTCATTGTGTGGCAATGGCCATCATATCTGGCATAAGGCGTGAATGGGCACAAAGGGATACAATGCAGCGCGCTACAGATTTCACTCAAAATGCCTGCATCTGGTGCATGTGCGTTGTGCAGCGACTTATGGCACCTACATCTGATGCTATTCCTAGAGTACAACCGATGACCATGTAGGCTCAAAAAGTGGAGCCGTAATCATACCGAGAAATAAATGAGTTGTTACCACCAGGTATACACTTTTACTCATTTCCAATGCGGCTTTTACATAACCCATAACACATTAAAGAAAAAAACATTTGAATGAACCTATGTGTAAATTTACATATTATATATGTAAATATAGAATTATAGTAAGTAAGTAGCTTTTTTGTGGAGTACTTTTTTACTTTTACTTGAGTAACTATTTGGATGAGGATTTTTGACTTTTACTTGAGTAACATTTTGCTTAGGTAACAATACTTATACTTAAGTAAGTTTTATGGCTACTCTGCCCATATCTGGCAAAGACACACACCCAAGAACATCCTCCCTTTTAAATAACACTCGGGGTGGATGCAGTAAACGGAACGTTGCCCACACACTACTGTGTTCTCTCCTGTGCCCCCAGTAAGATACCAGCAGACACTTGAAGGGCAGATGAAAAGCAGACGAGTTCCTCCCTACATTTTCCCTACAATCCACTACACCAGGGGTGTCAAACTAATTTTTACCTAGGGGCCGCGTTGCCGAAAATCTATTCTCAACTGGACCGGTATTATAACTTAAATTGGATCAAAATAGTAGTACCATATTAGTTACCAAAACAAGCTATTTGAAGTCTGTGCTCCCAACTACCACAGCCCGGGATATATACAGAAAGGCAAACACATAGATATGAATTGCTCTGCCCTCGATAGAAAATAGTTTGATTGGAAGAATTACAGAATTACTATTGCAACATCCAGTCACTGCAGTTTCTTTCATTGAAAAATCATATTGCGGGCCGGATGAAACCCTTTCACGCATCTTGTCTCGTCCGTGGGCTGTATGTTTGACACCCCTGCACTAAACAAAAAGAAAAAGAGGGAATAGCTGACATATCTAAAACATTTTTGTATAGGTTATTGTCCCCATGCGTTAGCTCAAGTTGGGAATTATGACAACATCATCATTTGAGGAACGAGTAGTCGTACAAACAACAACCTTGTATGGATCGCTTAATGCCCTGATCCTCATTGTGGGAACCTTCCTGGGTTTCCTTTCAGACGCGGTTGGGGTTCACCCCAGTCCGGTAGGCTGCCGGTCATCTCCAGGTACCTCCTGATCACAGGCGGAGGAGCCCCCCAGACAGCCGCTGGTGACAGGTAGGCAAGTGGGCATTTCCACTTGGGCTGTAGTACCATTAGGACTGCGGTGGTCAGGGCTGGGGTCGACAGGGTCGGGGATGCTAGCGTCAATGGGACTGGGACCGTGGTCAGCCATGAGAGGGCTGGTCAAGCCCAAAAGCACCAGAGCATCCAGGGTCCCATCTGGATCAACCATGATGTCCATGGCTGGTGGAGGAGGAACAGGGTAAGTTAAAGAAGCAACATTTTTTTCACTAGTATGACCCTCTGCTAAACTCACCACTCTAATGGAATCCATTTTGAAATAATAAATGACATTGATTAACTAACATCCCTAGCTAACAGGGCTTTGAACCGGTTCAAGGAATGAAAACCAGAAACTTTTGGTTTTTCCAGGGAACAGAAATGAAACCGGAAACGATATAATTTTTTAATGTTCCGGAACAGGAACAGTTATTTAAAAAAAATGATAACTGCTTTTTTACCGGTTTTATTTCGTTCCTCAAAGGAGTGCACTTTGGGATAACTTCAAAAACAAAACAAGAGCATTTATAAAATCTACGATGCAGTAGTGAAGTATGAATCATCACAGCGTGTTGTTGTGGTTCGCCCCCACATGCAATGTCTCAACGTGGCTGTAGAACGCTACCAGCGGGCAGCAGCGGGTCTCTGTAGTGAGTCTGTGTGGGTTCGCCCCCACTCATAACGAGGCGGCTGTAGAGAGCTACCAGCGGGCAGGGGTCCTCTGTATAACCGGAAAGGTTATAATTCCGTTTCTGTTCAGAACGAACCGAGTGGGAAAAAATATCGGTTCAAAGCCCTGCTAGCTAATAGGCCAATGGTAAAGCTCCAATCACGTGGGTAGTAGATTTAACAACGGTTACAGAAACATTGAAGAACAACAAGAAACCATGCAGACTCTTCAAGCATGTATGCAGAAGACAATGAAGGCGCACTTTGAAAACCATTTGGAGAGCGTGGTGGAATCTTCCATCCCCTGTAAACTGACCAACAACGTGGATATGTTGTGAAATGCACTTTGATTGGTAAATCCTGCCCATTCCAATAGCATTGTTTGGAACAACAAACTACACAGCGTGAATAAAGGACAGGTGGTCATCCAAGACATTAGGTGCCATTGCTAAAAACAGTTGTGGTTAATCATCTATTTATTACCTGCACGGGGGCTACGCTGCGAAACAGGTTATGTTTTTGGTAGCGTTGGTTTGTCTGTCCCCAGGATAACTGAAAAAGTTGTGCATGCATCTGGATGAAATTTTGTACAGTTGTTGGAAATGATACACGGAAGAATCGATTACATTTTGGTGCATTTCTGTAGCCTATAAGTAACATAATCAACTTCATCACCAACTTACCGATAGATCATTTCTGGAGCCTATAAGTAACATAATCAACTTAATCACCAACTTACCGATAGATCATTTCTGTAGCCTATAAGTAACATAATCATACTTAATCACCAACTTACCCATAGATCATTTCTGTAGCCTATAAGTAACATAATCATTATTATTATTTTTTATTATTTATAGATGGAAAGACACAAATTATAATATCATGCAGAAAAGTCCTCTTACCTTTGAGCTGCCTTTCCACTTTCCTTAGATCTTGCAGAATGCCCGCAATCTCCTGTTCAAACATCGAGTACAGGTTTAATATGGACAGCAAAAATCTATAGTGCTCCCTATTCCCATTATAGCATGCCAATATATATATATAGTATGCTATATGGGGCGCATGCCATTTTGTAGGTGTGTTCAAATTCTCTATGCACTCAAAGAATCCCACAATGCAACGCGAAAAGTAGTGAGTATCGATGTACCCGTGCAATAAAACCGATAATGCATTGTGAGACGTTTTAAAAATGACCTAAACTACAAAAATATGGCACGGTGGGAGCCAATAGCGACTGACCACAGCAAATAGTAATATAATATAATAAGTACTTTTGACTTTTGTGATTATTGTTGAATTTCATAGTGATGTATTTCATAATTATATGTATTAGAATCATTTTGACAGCGCCAACACTAGTGTCCGAAATCTCGGCCGTTGCTGTTGAGTGCACTATATAGGGAGTAGGCCATAGGGAACGATTTTGGACAGAGCCAATGTGTATAGGTAATCTAGCTATATTTGGGGGTTTGTTTCATTCATTATACATACTGTACATATGCGGTCCAATTTTAATGTAAATAAATAATCAATAGTGAAGAGCGCAGCCTTCAGTGAAGGCAATATTTTGCGAGACCAACATGCTTTATAACCGTGGACACCTCTCATCCTTCTAGAGGGGTTTACCTCTGAGCTTGGGCCAAAATCTGTCTCAGGGTTTGCAATATATGCCGCTGTCCCTGGAGGGCGGTAATATTCATCTTCTTAACCACATTGTTGAAGTCGGCACAACATGCAGTATTTCAAGAGGGTTGCATGAGTTTTAGTGCATAGTCTGGCCGTTATTGAGAGACGTGGTTTCATGTCTCCGCAGCAACAAATGTGGAAAAGAGTTGGGAGAAATTATTCTTTGTGGTCGATCAGCATTGGGCCTTTTTGTTACTTTTACTTTCCTTTTCTCCCTAGTTTCTGTACATTAGTTAAGAAATATATTTTTATTCATATTTTTATACGTACAAATAGTAAAATCTCAAAAACACTTCAGTGTGATGACTGTTGAAAAAAATCAATACATTTTAAATTAGTATTAAAAGGTGTAGTGGGACAGGTAGTTAGGGTAGTGGGACAGATAATTGGCAGGTAACAGGAGAAGTAAGACGCCTCCTTCCCTCCACTAGTCTGCGGGAGGCCCTTGGGCAAGGCCGAGTACCCGCATAGACTCCCTATCAGGGACTCCTGTCCAGTATGGTCACTGCTCTGGTAGAAAGCAATGGCAAACTACTACCAGTAAATTATGCCGTGGAAGCTTGAACCATGAATGCAAATAACGCGAAGAACGATATGGGACTCAGTGGTGAGACCCCCAAGCTAGATGAGTCTCTTCTGTGTATTGGGGAAGAGCCTGACACCGGGAGGAGTACCACCCAAGCTGATGAAGGCAGAACGCCTGATTGTGCTGGAATGAGAAACAACCGGAATAAATGGCTTAAACGGAGACACAATGGAACGTAAGAAGTATGCCAGCTGGTAAACTGAACACCATCACAAAGGAAGCCGTTAGAATTGGAGTAGACATCGCTTTTACAACAGATTGCGGCGGTCGCATGGTATATTCGGGCAGGGAAAAGGTAGGCCAGGGAGGAGTGGCAATATATTTGTCAAGAGCAGCAGCTCAAGGTCTCATAGGCTACAAACCAGTGGACGACAGAATTATATCAGTTAGATTGAAGGGCCAGGCAAAAGATATGACATTGATACAAGTATATGCACCAACTTCTGCAGCAACAGATGAATGTACAAAAAGAAGTAGACAACAAAGAACGGCAGGACATCTTAATCATTTCAGGAGATTTCAATGCTAAAGTCGGAAGCAAAAAAAACAGTGAGGAAGATGGACTGATCGGAATGTCAGGGCTAGGGGAAAGAAATGAGAGAGGCTCTAGACGTGTTGAAAATCAATTGCAATTAAAAACACAATGTTTGAGAAACATCCAAGAAGGCTGTATACATGGACATCACCAGATGGAAAAACAAAAAATCAAATTGACTACATCATGGTTGAAAAGCGATGGTCATCTATAATACAAGATGTCACCACAAAACAAAGTGCTGACTCAGACCATGAACTTCTCGTAGGAACAATGAAACTGAAATTAAAGTGTAAGAAGACAACAACAAGACCTGTCCGTTACGATGATCTATGTCTTGTAAGACATAGATCAGAACTTCACCATAGAAACAAGAAACCGTTTCCAAACACTGTTGTTTGACATTGAAGAAAAATAACCAGACGACATTGCAAATGAGGCAAAGAACATATTAATTGAAGCAGCCAAAAAACATCTAAAGAAAAAGCGAGGCAAAAAACAACCTTGGATGACAGAACAGACACTAAACAAGATCGACGAAAGAAAAGAAGCAAATAAATCCTATGGATTACATAACAAAACAGTACAAAGCAATAGCAAAAGTTGTGAAGCAAATGTGCAAGGAGGATAAGAAGACATACCTGATTAAAAAGTGCCAGAAAATTGAGGACCATATGAGAAAAAACAAAAGCAGAGAAATGTATGAAGAAATAAAGAGTCTCACAAAAACTTTTCAACCCTGTCTTGGCGTAATTAAGGACGAAAACGGCAACACACTGACCGAGAATCAGGCAATTGTGGACAGATGGAGGAGGTACTGTGAGGGGATGTATGCACAAAATGATGCAGAAGAAGTATTGGACCAGATAGAACCAGAAACAGAACCACAATTACCACCACTCAGATCAGAAATTGAATGGGCTATCAAATCCCTAAAGAAGGAAAAAGTCCTGGATGCGACAACATACAAGCAGAAATGTTGAAAGCAAGTGGAGAAGAAGGAGTAGATGTATACCATACATTGTGCACAAAAATATGGCAAAAAAAACAGAGGATCAAGAGACCACATTTTCAACCTACGAATGATGATTCAGAAACATCGGGAAGTGAATGCAAATCTTCATACATGTTTTATAAACTACTCAAAAGCTTTTGACTGTCAATCACAAAAAGCTCTGGCTAACTCTCCAGGAAATGAACTTCCATCCACATCTGATTAACTTGATTAAATCACTCTACAAGGGCCAACAATCAGCTGTACAACTTGAATGTGGAACAACAGAATGGTTCCCAGGAAAAAAGGGAATGA
>OMKY01235078.1:0-10333 GCA_900302395.1 Bregmaceros cantori | reverse complement strand
TCACTTCCCATTATGGGAAAAAAATTTTATGATTCTGGTATGTGGCAGAGTCTGGGCATGGCTTCAATCCATGAAGTCTTGAATGATTTGGGTAACATTGTGGGGGGAGCCACCCTGGGTAACATTGAAGCTAGCTAAAGGGGGAGCCACCCTGGGTAACATTGTGGCTAGCTAAAGGGGGAGCCACCTTGGGTAACATTGTGGCTAGCTAAAGGGGGAGCCACCCTGTAAAGGAAGCTTGTTTCGGACGCTTGTACCTGCAAGATGGTTCTTCCCGGCCACAACCCAAAGCTAGTGACCCTAGGCGAGACGAAATAAGGACGACGGATGGAAAATATGATGCAAACATCTCTTTGCAGTTTCTGTCATTGGGTAGGGCGGGCTTTATCATATATTAAGGCAAAGAGTTTGATGGCAGATGGCCTTGGGTGGCTAGGCATCATTTATTCCTTTGGGAAATCGTTCAACTCCATTGACAATTCTACCTCGTCTAAGATCTCTGCACACTTGCTCACCACAGACAAAATGTTTTTGCTTGCTGTTCTGTTCTCATTCCAAATGGGGCACCATTTGCCAAGTTTGGAATAAAAATACTTGTGTTCCTTCAGGGAATTAAAAATGATAATTGAGATTTCAAAGATGAAAATTGGGATTTTATTTTTTTTCATTTTCAAACTCTCACAGCCCTAGCTGCTGCTATTGGAGGGAGGCCTAACACCGCTGTGACACGACAGAGTTCTATGAACAACGTGTGGATGCAAAGAGTCCAAGAGTGAGTGCGGTTGCATCGGACAGACAGTGATTCAATTCCTTGACCCGAATAATCTCTTCAACCTGCAGGTTTACTGTCAAAGTACATGTGATGGAAACCTGTATTCATATTTCTTTTGCTGGAAATTCAATGATTGGCATGCAAATGTTGACAATGTTCCATAACGGTGGTTGCATGGAACGGTAGTCCCAGTGGTCCCACACGTAACAAATTCAATTTCAAATTTACTAAACAACCATTTGGAGAAAAATATGGGATTTGCATAAAAAAGCTAAACATTTAGTCGAGATCAAACCTGCTTTGCACTTTTCATTGGTGGATACGATTGGATTGGTGAGATTAAAGACCCAGCACATGAATGAAAGAATGACATTTCACTAAAATGGGAGTTCACTATACAGATGGTGAGTTTATTCTATTGTGATACAAATCAGAGGCAGTGGTCACACGCTGTCTGAGGAAGTGCATTTCTAAGCATTCCAGTGATAGTATAAAAAAATTAATAATTAAAAAAATGATAATATGACTGCCGACCTGAGAGAATTATTACATTCTTATCCAATGTCATCGTAATGACACCCATGGGAAGTCCAACCTCAAAGGGAATTGAAATGAAAATAGATTTTCATTTGGGAGTGTTTTTCAAACCACTCCAAAATGTTCCAATAAACTTTGAAAACATTAAAATAAAATAAATCCAACTAACAATTCTATCAGTTATTAAAAGGGTTTGATCCGGTTATAAAATGATTGTCTGTGCATTTTTATTTACCGCACAACGTTTGGAAAATTGCATTAGTTTCAATAATCACAGCACCAAATTAAACAGAAACTACACAATCTATTAGTGAAGTGTGAATTTCTTTTACAATACCAAACTTTAAATGTTTGATTCATCAACAGTACCATTCAACCGACATGCGTTCCGACCCAGTTTCCAAGCATACACGATGCTCAAGGACCTTGGTAAGAGATTGTGCTTATACCTCATCAACCATTCACATTTACGACTCATCCATTACAAATGAAAAAAAAATACCCTGCAAATCTTGGTGGTAGAATGAAATGGCCATCCACACCGCACGTGTCCGACTTCCCACTACAAGAAGGGCTTGAGGCAACGACCAACTCCAGGTTCAGGTATAAAAGAATATCATTTGAACTCATTGGGAGTGAATGTCGTTGGCCTGCGTATGGCTCAGTGTTAAAAGGAGCAAAGCCAACACACACACACGCGCATATAGGCATGCATAAAAAAAAATGGACAAAAACACCCAACCCACCCCTTTCATAGTCACATCACACTCCTCGCTGTTTCCTGAGATTCCTACAATGACAACGCCGGCCGGTGCTTTGTGGCGGGGTCTTACAATTAACTTGGGATATGGTGAAAAAGCTATCAAGAATTGTTTCCCAAAAGGCCTTTGTGAGCATCCGTGCCGAGTGATGAAACGCCCCCAAGAGGCTACTCGGAAGTTCACACGTGTGAGCACACACCAATGCATATTGCCCGAACGGTGTGTGCATGATTGTAGGCTATGTGTTATATACATCTATTTACAGTGTGGTGGGAATATCGCAGCCAAGATTGTTAAAGGATGGCGGAAGATTGGAGTTGGCTGCCGGGCAGGGAAAGAGAGGACTTGGCCGGGCAGGGAAAGAGAGGACTTGGCCGGGCGGGGGAAGTGTGGACTTGGCCGGGCGGGGGAAGTGTGGACTTGGCCGGGCGGGGGAAGTGTGGACTTGGCCGGGCAGGGGAAGTGTGGACTTGGCCGGGCGGGGGAAGTGTGGACTTGGCCGGGCGGGGGAAGTGTGGACTTGGCCGGGCAGGGGAAGTGTGGACTTGGCCGGGCAGGGGAAGATTCACTCAGGAAGCGGGAACTGCGGGTAGAGCTCAAAGACCTCGTTGTTGAAGTTTGCCTGTGGCTCCAAGATGGACAGCATCTCCTGCAGAGATGAGAAGAGGTTCATTTGCATCTGGAGATATTTTTAATTATTTTCTAACCATGTGGGGGTGGAGGAAACACGCTGTTGGGTGGAGGAAACAACACGCTGTTGCGTGGAGGAAACAACACGCTGTTGGGTGGAGGAAACAACACGTTGTTGGGTGGAGGAAACAACACGCTGTTGGGTGGAGGAAACAACACGCTGGATGGATATGACTCAGATTCAGTGTGTTAATGCTCTAGGATAGGATCATTCTTTTCGTTCCATAACTTCTGATTGGAAGGACTTGTCCCTAAAGTGCCCCTAAAATGGCTGACTCCTTCCTTTGTGTGAGAACACTTGAACAAAATCTAGTATGCCAACACAGCGGCGTAAGGCTATGCAATAGGTTGGGGGTTTACTGATGCTTCTATCGAGATTCAGGAATATCCTTTTAGCAGTCGGGGACGACTGCATACCTCCTAGTAGTACAGGCTACATGACCATCCTAGACCAAAACGTGAGTGGAAATTGTTTTACTGCATTGAAAATGGCTGCCACTCAAAGTGTTGATTTGAATTCAACAGAATACTCACAGGGAACAGATCCTGCTGACTGCCTTGTGCCTGGGGATGCTGCTCTCCATTGTTCTGGGGATGTTGCTGCTGTTGTTGTTGCTGCTGTTGTTGTTGTTGCTGTTGCTGCTGGCCGGCCCACTGGGGCCATACTGCTTCTGCTGCTCGCGAGGGGAACTGTGCTACAGACTGGGATCCACCTGGAACACACAATTCAAATCTTTTTACCTGCCTCTCCCCATGTCAAACATCTTTTTCAAGATGTTTGACATTTTGTTTGGCGTTTTGTGTGATAAATTCATCCACTTTGGTCTACTACGATCACTTTACACAGGGAAATATACAGACACAGGAAGTACGCAGACAAATGCCAGCCCCCTGTACATTGCGGGAAAACAAGTCTTGGGTTTGCAGCTTAGGTTGGGTTGAATTAAGGCGTGCAGGGTTGCTGCATGAGGAGGGACATGGGTTAGACAAAGTGTTTAAAATAATATTTAGTACCGTAGGTGTTGGCAGCCAAGCTGGTGCGGGCGTTGACCGGCAGGTAGTTGGCTCCACTCAGGGTGGTAGGAGCGGCCCCTGTCGGCATGGGAGCAAAGGAGGCCGAGGTGCCGCCGGGGAACCCTCCCATGGAAGCAAACTGTGGAGACATTGGCCGAGGAGCCTGCGGTGCCACCTAGTGGTCAAAGTGATACATTACAAATGTGGTTGGTCAAAAAGATAGAAGAGCTCGTGCTGCCCAGTAGCTCAGTCGGGGAGGCAGAGCGCTGTAAAGCATGCATATGCCTCAATGGTGCAGTGAGTCGGTGGTTCGAATCTCGCCACCGACGTATTTCCCAATGTGACCCCACACCCACCTTTAGTCATTTCAACATGACCTCAATGTGACCCCACGCCCACCTTTAGTCATTTCAACGTGAACTCAATGTGACCCAGGGCTTGAAAACAAAATTATTTTTCAAACGTTCCGTTCTGAACGGTTCAGCCAGGCCTACCTTTAACGTTTTCGGTCTCGGAACTAGAGCGGGAGTCCCGCAATTCCCACGGGACTCCCGCGGGTCCCGCGGGAATTGCGGGTCGTGGGACAAATATTGAAAGCTCTTTGCGGGTGCGGGCGGGACGCAGCGAGCACACTGCGGGTGCGGGCGGGAGCGGAATTAAGCCGCAGTCCCGCAAACTAAAAACATTTTAAAATTATATATATATATAACTATTTTAGCTCCGCAAGTCTCCGCCGGCATGCGGCTTCTCTTCGACCTATTTGGATCGGATACTTATAGCGTTTGTATCAGATTCCGATCTAACGCCTACCATTCCTGGTCGCGCTGCTCGTTTACATTTTAAATAAAGTTGCGGATGTGTACAATAAAAAAAAAAATCAGATTCCGTTCTGCTCTTCCATGTTCGGCTGTAGTGGAAAAATATACCATACTTCAGAAGTAAATGCTGGTCTAAAGAGTGGTGTATTAACGGAAGTTCCGACTTCCGACGTTCGCCTATTGCCCAAAGCCGCCCCCGGAAGTTTCGGGCGGGCGCGGGACAAATTATTTTAGTTGCGGGCGGGAGCGGGACTAAAATTACAATTTTTTGCGGGATGCGGGCGGGCGCGGGACTGAACACTGCGGGAGCGGGCGGGCGCGGGACGGGAAAATCAGTCCCGCGCAGGGCTCTACTCGGAACCGTTCCACCACCAAAATATCGGTCCTGAACCGGTTCGGAACACAAAAATTTTGTTCGTTCCTAATTTTGTGAAATATTACGTTTTTTATATAGTTCATACAAAATATATTTGTTGGACTTTCAAACTTCAGTGCAACTGTATTAACGTGAAAACCGAGTTTTAAAAGCCTTTACATTCGCTTCCTCGTCTGTCCACAAGATGGAGCCCCAGATACATGGGCCTTGATAACTGACAGTGAAAGTGGATGGAAATAGTCTCCCAGACATAGGTTATGGTAAAATATATAGAGAACAGAAAAAAAATGTTTTTAACCGGTTTTGTGGATTTCATAATGTTCCGTTTCTGTTGAAGAAATCATTTTTCGTTTCCGCTCTTTGTAAAATTCAGTAAATTTCCGTTTCCGACATTCATTATCTCTGCTTCTAGCACCAAAAAGTTTTCATTGTCTGTGTGTGAGTGTGTCTGAGAGAGTGTGAGGGAGAGAGAAAATGTCTGTGAGAGATAGGGGGAGGTAGAGAGTGAGAGAGACTGAGGTGGAGTATGGGAGACTGTGTGGGGTCAGACCACATTAATATGAAATTGAAATAGGGTGCTTTAATTGCGCATCATCCCCACACACTACATTGTGTGCACGTGTATATGTGCTGTCGGGACAAACAGCCTCCCGTATCAGCTCGATACGGGACGCGCATTTTAACTTCCAAATACGGGACGATTCCGTATTTGGGCGCGGTGGCAGAGTGGTTATAGAGTGCGACCCCCCAGACCATAGGCAGAGCAGCGCCGCCGGTTCTCATCCCCTCTCTGGCTTTCCTGCAATGTCTCCCCCAGACATCACCATCTCTCTCAAATCAAGAATGAAGAGCGGCGCTTGCGCCCAAAACATAACTTTATTTATTTTTTTAAAATCACAGATATATCAGAATAATATTAGAATAATATAATTATTCTAATATTATTAATATCAGAATAATGGCTATCCTCAAAGGGCCACTTATAAAAGTAAACCAATGAAAAATACATATAAATACAACTACTCTAATGCTGAATAAAAATGAAAGTAACACATAGACAAGAAAAACATTATACATGGAAGAAAAAAAAACGTTTTATTATTGTAAAATGAGTAAGATGCATTCTGTGTGTATAACCCATCATGTTCAATCAGTCCACTCTGCTAAACGCAACTACAAAACCGCAAGGTAGAAAAAAAAAACTTTTTATGTTGGGGCAAAACCATGCAGCTTTATTTAACAAATTTAATGTATTCATACTTCTTGGTCGATTTATCAGTAAGACAAATCAAAATGTAAATAAATGTAAAAAAAAAAATGTTGAAAATTCGGAATGGTTCGGGACGGTTCAAAAAAATTTTTCGGGACGGTTGTGAAAAAAGTTAATTTTAACCCCTGATAACCCAAAATAATTTCTAGTGGTACGTTTCAGCGTTTGGGTGCTGTAACCTCACCTGGTTAGTAAAAGGGGGTCGTGGGACGGTCACGGGCTCGGGCCAGGTCCCAGCCGCCCCCGCCTGCTGCGGGGAGGAGGAGCCTCCGGTGGCTCCGTTCTGGCGGGACATCTGAGCCAGCAGCTGACCAGCTGAGTGAGTGGCCGGGACCATCGGTGCTGCCATACCCATGGGCCTGCTGGGGAACACAACACCGTGACATTGGTGTTGGCTGCTTAATTAAACCCCAATCTCCTTTAAATGATAGAAATGCCCACATAATCAGTTGTTTTTTACCAGCACGGAGCAGGTCATGTTTTCGGTCGCGTTGGTTTGTCCGTCACCAGGATAACTGAAAAAGTTGTGCACGGATCTGCATGACATTTTGTAGAGTTGTTGGAAATGACACGTGGGACAACTGATTACATTTTGGTGCGTTTCTGTAGCCTGTAAGTAACTTGGGGTGTCAACAGCCATGGCGGACGCGGAGGTTGAGAGCCAGGGTCTTTACATCGGTGGGGCCTTTGTTTCTTTAACTCTCTCGGGCTCTAGTCGCGAAGCTTGTCGCTTTTGCTGGACACCCCAGGGGAAACCTTAAAATACAATAACATAATAGTCTAGTTTGACAACAGTTATGAGCTATGAGTACTATCACTGCTCAGATGGAGTAGCGGTTAGCCCTACGGTCTGCCAACCTGGAGACCTGGGTTCGTGTCCCACCTCCGGCAGATCATGAAAACATTTATTTTTCTGACTATAATCCCACGTACCGCCAAGAGCATGCTCGCGTACCCATTAGTGACAAGTTTTGGCATCATTGGCTGTGTCCGAAATCGCTCCCTATCCCCTACCCCCAAATAGTGCACTCACTTATAGTGCACTCAACAGCAACGGCCGAGATTTCGGACACTAGAGTCGGCAGTGTTGAAAATTCATCATTCTGTCATTCTATACTCGCATTAAAAAATCCCAACCACCTGCCATCAGTGTGCAAAAGTAACAAGACTGTTTCAGGAAAAATAGTAGATTTTCAACTCAGTAGAGTTGATAATCTACCGAGTACAAGTAAAAAGTCAGAGGAAAAGACACTTCTAAAAGTACAGATACATGAAATAGTACTCAAGTACAGTATTTGTACTGCATTACTTGCTCTGAACCTCTCTGAACCTCAAAGATAATAGCTTGTGGGAATGTGTCACGCGAACCAGTCAGTCAATGTCACTGCATGCTT
Organism: Bregmaceros cantori; assembly: GCA_900302395.1. Classification (NCBI taxonomy): domain Eukaryota; kingdom Metazoa; phylum Chordata; class Actinopteri; order Gadiformes; family Bregmacerotidae; genus Bregmaceros; species Bregmaceros cantori. The sequence continues at coordinate 2,701 of OMKY01235078.1, read as the reverse complement.
TCAAACTTAGAGACCCGTGGGAAACAGGCATGCATACTACATACTAGGACTAGATAATATACCAAGACTAAAGAACAGGCATGCATACTACATGCTAAGACTACCAGCAGAAAATATACCAAGACTAAAGAACAGGCATGCATACTACATGCTACGACTAGATATTATACCAAGACTAAAGAACAGGCATGCATACTACATGCTAGGACTAGATAATATACCAAGAATAAAGAACAGGCATGCATACTACATACTAGGACTAGATAATATACCAAGATTCATGCTGCTCTCCTGATAAACATGTATGTGTTCCAATGACTGTAGCAGATAAAACTTGGTGGATGCGTCACGTCGCTACACACCATTGACCACTTCATGTCAATGTTTCCACAGAATTGTGTTCAGGCCAAGTCAAACCATTCAGTGATTCAGTATCTGCATAGATACCATGGTGTCACCACTCATTCATTATCAGATATCCGATATCTGATATCCGTCAGATATTTTGGATACTTCTCAAAGTTCTCGCCTTCTTTGTGCATTCAATTCTTTTGCCCTTCAACATTATTCTTGATGAATGAATGAATGCCTTAATTTTAGAACCGTACAGCCATTTCAACATGAGATATGAGAAGATGGTTGTACATAACAGGCTTAGCAGAAGTGCTTCACCTGGCTCTCCATGGAAGGATTACAGTATATACATGCAGCTATGGTTAAAACCAGGGATTGAAAACAAAATTATTTTTTAAAACGTTCCATTCCGAACGGTTCAGGCAGGCCCATGTTTAACGTTTTTTGTTCTCTGAACCGTTTCGTGAACAAAATATCGGTCCTGAACCGATATTTTGGTACCTTATATTGCGCAATGTTATGTATAGATATAGTTTATACAGAATATAGTTGGTGGACTTTCAAACTTTAGTGCAACTTGATGACCGACAGTGAAAGTCTCCCACACTTGGGTTATGTTAAAATATATAGAGAACGAAAAAAAAAAATTGTAACCGTTTTTGTGGATTTCATAATGTTCTGTTTTTGTTACGGAACAGTTGAAGAATTCTTTTTTTTGTTTCAGTTCCCGCTCCTCATAAAATTCAGTTTGTTTTCGGTTTTCGTTCCTTGAACCGGTTCGGAGGCCTGGCAGGTGATGCTGTAAATACCTGCAGTTGTCAGTGGAGCGTGTGGGTGTGTAGTGGCCAGGGGTGGCAGGGTACATCTGTGTGTTGGAGGAGGGGGCGGAGGGCAGCGTCTTGGAGTTCTCCTGGCCGGAGTAGAGCGGATACAACGGGTCGGTCTTCTCCATTGTTTTAGAGTGGTCGGCCCCGACCCCCGGCACTGCCTGAACAGGCATCTGGGTACAAAACAAAGGTAGCATGACGCCATCACACCTTTTTACAGCAGTTTTGTTCATGTGATGGTTGCCTTAAATGACCAAGAGGCTGTTGGCAGATCAGTGCAAGCCCCATTTTTTTTGCAGTCCCATACATTTTAATTGAAATCATGAATTTGGCCCCAACAATTACAAAACAATATTTATAAGGTCATTTTTAGTTTTAGTGTTTTACTGTTGTTGGTTTGATAATGTTAAAAATGGTGCACCTCTAGACACTTGGCTGCCAGTCAAAAAACATGCTGAAGTTGGTGTGTTTTTGACTCAGCATAGCACACACTTTGTTACTAGCTATCGAGATAAGTGTTTTTCCCATTATCTCCCAGCCCTAAATACGCTGAAATGCTAAAATCAGACACAAACAGATGTATTTCTGGTTGGCTGTACCTGTGGAACGGTGATCTGTCCAGCTTCATAAACAGCCTCACGACCAGTGGATCCGTCCAGCTCCGCCTGCTGCTGCTGCATTTGCCTGTTCATTGAAAATACAAGAGAAGAAAAGTGAGAAGACAGTAGTGTATTAAGACTGGAAGAAAAGGAGACAGGAAGATAAAAGAAGAGAAAGGAGAGGTTGTTGGTCCGCTGGGGGAACTGAAAAGAGTACAGGATGGTGGGTGGCTGGGTTTAGTGAAACACACCATTCAGTGGCTTCGTCCACCCACTAAAATCAGTCACCCACCGACTAAAAGCCATCCACCCACTAAAAGCGTCCATCCACTAAAAGCACCATCCACGCACTAAAAGCACCATCCACCCACTTAAAGCACCCATCCAATAAAAGCAGTCATCCACCCACAAAAAGCAACCATCCAATAAAAGCACCATCCACCCACTAAAAGCAACCATCCAATAAAAGCAGTCATCCACCCACTAAAAGCACCATCCACCCACTAAAAGCACCATCCACCCACTAAAAGCACCCACCCACCCACTAAAAGCACCCACCCACCCACTAAAAGCGCCATCCACCCACTAAAAGCTATCCGCCCACTAAAAAGCTATCCGCCCACTAAAAAGCTATCCACCCACTAAAAAGCGCCATCCACCCACTAAAAGCGCCATCCACCCACTAAAAGCGCCATCCACCCACTAAAAGCACCATCCACCCACTAAAAGCACCATTCACCCACTAAAAGCACCATTCACCCACTAAAAGCACCATTCACCCACTAAAAGCACCATTCACCCACTAAAAGCTATCCACCCACTAAAAGCAACATCCACCCACTAAAAGCACCACCCACCCACTAAAAGCACCATCCACCCACTAAAAGCGCCATCCACCCACTAAAAGCGCCATCCACCCAC
>OMKY01235066.1:0-12336 GCA_900302395.1 Bregmaceros cantori | reverse complement strand
TAGATAGTGAATAGGGAGTAGATTTGTGATTTCGGAAACAGTGATGGTGTGTGACACAACTTACCACTGATATGATGTGTCATTGTAGCTGAACCTAGAAGGGAGACAGAAACAGCTAAGTTGACCACACGTTCACAAGAAAAGCAAAGGTTAAAGAGAGCAAGGTGACCATTTTCCTCACCATGATGAAGACAGGGTATCGTTGAAATCACTAGAAGGGAAAGAAACAAAAAAAAAATGAATCGCACCAGACAAATTCAACCCCATAGTAATCAGTAAAGATGGCAAAAGTACTGAGATTTCTTACTTGAGTAAGAAGTCCATTTCAGAATTGACTTCAAAATACTTCTACTGGTTTTCAAACTCACCCCTCCGTACTTAGCTGATCTGCTAGTACCATATCAGCCGTCGCGGAACCTGAGGTCCAGCGGCACAGGGCTCTTGGTAGTTCCACGAGTTAACTCCAAATTGCATGGAGAGGCCGCATTTAGCTTCTATGGCCCTCGACTATGGAATGGTCTTCCGGAGGCCCTCAGGGCCGTGGAGACTGTGGATGTTTTTAAGAAGAAGCTCAAGACACATCTCTTTGATCTAGCTTATAACTAGGATATTACCTACATCGCCTACTGTAGGTGTTTGCGTGTGTGTCTGTGTCCATGGTTGAGTTGTTGTGTGCCAGTTTGTTTGGGTTGGGAGGCTGCGGGTAACGTTGTTCTGTTCGATGGTTCTGTTTCTGTAAAGCACTTTGTTGCTCTGCCTGAAAAATGCTATACAAATAAATAAAGTTTGAGTTTGAGTAGCTCGGGGGTGGGGGAGCTATTATACTTACATTCTATGTTAGTTTAGTTTGTTATAGCTGCCGGAGCGCGTGCCAGAGGTCCTGCCTTCTCCCCCTCATATTAAGTTGTGACTATGCGACCACTAAACTACAAATGGTTTCCTTGTGCTGGCTCTGTGGCACAGTCTGGTAGGCCGCCGCATCCAGGGCATACAGTCTTGTGCCTGTGGCTTGATTTCCCCTCACGGCATATGCTGCAAGCAGGGCTCCGAACTGGTTCAAGAAACAAAAACCGAAAACGAACGGAATTTTGTGGAAATTTGCAAGGAGCAGAAACGGAAACTAAAAAAGATTTTCTCAACTGTTCCGGAACAGAAAGGGAACATTATGAAATCCACAAAACCGGTTAAAACGTTTTGGTTTTTTTGTTCCCTATATATTCTAACATATCCTATGTTTGGGAGACTATTTCCGGTTGTGCATCAACTTTCATTGTCAGTCATTAAGCCCCATGCATCTGGGGCTCCATCTTTTGGACAGACGAGGAAGTGAATGTAATGCCGTTTTAAACACGTTTTTCACCTTAATACAGTTGCACTGAAGTTTGAAATGACACCAAATATGTTTTGTATAAACTATATCTAAACGTGACATTGCATAATATAAGGAACTTTAAGAACGAACAGAATTTTTGTGTTCCGAACCGGTTCAGGACCGATATTTCGGTGGCGGAACGGTTCCAAGAATGAAAACGTTGAACCGTTCGGAACAGAACGTTTAAAAAATAATTTAGTTTTCAAGCCCTGGCTGCAAGTAAAATAATTAGGAATTCCTTTCAGTTGCTTGTCCAGCATGAGCATGACGCCCATAGTTCCATACTGCACACACACGCCTTTGTTTACAAATATGTCTCGGTTGGGTAAAGACGCGGCCTGGACACAATAGGGGTGTAAATCACACCCACCACGGCGATTCGATTCAGTATCTATTATCTGATATCGATTTTTTTTTTTTCGATACTCAAGAATTCACCACGATTTGATACGATTCGATTACATTTATTTATTTTTTTACCCAAAGGGCTAGACATTGGAGATGGAGGTAATGAGTGAGTGTACTACCTATCTGTTTTTTTTCCGCCGTCTCACTCTCCTGGCTCTGCTCCGCCATGGCCATAGACTGGGCACACGCGCCGTGTTTGTGTTTAAGGAAGTGAGGATGGCGCCAAATGGGTTTAGCACCACCCGCAGCACAGGAGTGGAATTACGTCCAGGAGCAAATGGATAAAAATAGACAAGAACAAAATCGATTCTCTTGCGGACGTATCGATACATTGTATAGACAGCTGTTGTATCGATATATCGATACAAAATTGACATTATTTACACCCCTAGAACACAAACATGAAAAATCAAATTAATTTAGCCCTGGAACTAACCTGCGCCGAATTAGAATTTCACATTTCAATGTGATATCTGCATCTAGAACGGCAACCATCTTAAGAAAATACTGGCACACTCACTGAATCACACCTTGTATCCTCTGACCGCCCTCTCTCCCTCCCCCTCTCTTTCTCTATCTCTCCATCTCTAGGTGCTCCTAACACAGCGGAACTCAAGATCTGCAGGGTTAACAAGAGTTCTGGTAGCTGTAAGGGCCATGAAGAGATCTTTCTGCTCTGTGACAAGGTCCAGAAAGGTGAGTCCAACTGACTGCCAGGAATGACCAGAAAACATTACACATAGTTGATCTTTTTGTTCTTTTTTTATTTACTAGTCTTTGATATCATCTCGACAGCTTTTAGTTAGTTTTTAGCTTTTAATTTATTTTTACTATTGTTATCACTATCTTTGCATTAGTTACTTGTATTTAATTGTGTATTTATCTATATAGTATTCATTATTTTTATCATTATCACTACTATCATTTTATTACTACACTGGTAACTATTTTTATTTTTATTTATCTGTATTCATTTATCTTCTTATATTCTAGAATTTATTTTTTGTCATTCGTACTCCAGCGTTTCCTCTTGCTGTATATCCTCGGTGCCAAGCCATGTCTATCATTTTAATTGACAAATACATTGCCTGTGTGTGCGCGTGCGTGTGTGCTCTTCTATTTGTATGTGGGTATTCATTCTTGTTTTGCTTTGTTGTGTTGCTGTAAAGCACTTGGAATTGCCCTGCATGAAAAGTGCTCTATAAATAAAGTTTGATTTGATCTTGGGGCGTCACGATGGCAAGTTTTGCTGGATACATTGGACATGAAATTATTCACAGTGGCGAGTGGTTATAGAGCAACGCAGTGGGTTCTCATACCCTCTCTGGCTTTTCTGCAATGTCTCCCCCAGACTCTTCTTCCCAGTTTCCAATTTTACCCTGTCACTATCTCTCTCAATAAAGAATGAAAAAAACGTTGCTTGCCCCCAAAAAATAACTTTAAAAAAGTATTTGCAATTATTATTATTATTATTATTTGCGATTATCGATAATATTGCTGTTCTTCCTTTCGTAACAAAAATGCAACACAAATGTGAATACCCCATAAACTGTATATAAAGTGGACGCAGCATGCATGACGTCATCCCGTTGCTTTGATCGAACTTGGGTTGCGCCATTGTTGAAAGAGTTAGAGAGAGCTATACAGTATATGAGAGAGAGACACCCCACACGACTTCCGGTGGTACTGTCCACTAGGGGCGCGAACGACAGAGTCAGAATGAATGGGATTCTATGGGAGCTGGAATAAAAAATATTAACGCCAAATCTGATGCGTTTGTGAAATATACATTACAAAATCAATTGGGAAAGATCTTTAAATAGGTTAAAACAGGCTGCTAAGATTGGAATATTTGCATTGGAATTCCCATAGGGCTCGGTTTTCTGAGACAAGGCTCCGCCAGCCTGAGGCCCATACCAAGCCGGAAGTAGGCATGGACATAAAAATGAATGCGGTGTCCATTTTTATATACTTTCTATGGAATGCCCCCTTTCAAATAACAATGTGTTTTTATTAAAATAAAAACAAAAAAAGGGGTCTGCGTTGGCCGAGTGGTTATGGACACCGCACCTAACGCGACCCCATTCATGTTAGTGGTGCTGTGTCTACCGCAGCGTCCGCAGTGAGTTTGACTACGCTCATCGACTTGTCTGCAATGTCTACCCCCAATCTCTTCAACCCAGTTTCCGACTAATCCTATCCAATAAAGATGGAAAAAAACGGCACTGGCGCCGGGAAAAAGAAAAGAAAAAAAAACAAAAAAAAAGATTCATCAAATTAGTTGGCAAGTAATTCAGTCACCGATTTTCATCTATTTTTTAATGTGTTGCAGCTGTAAAAACCAAAGCATTTGAACGTTGCCCCACAACAAATGCCATCTATACAGCCACCTTACTGCCCTGAGGGCTGGGAGTCAACCACGCCGTTTGCTTTGTTGATGAGCAATTCACAAACGAGTTGAGCTGCAATATTTAGGTGACAGAATGTGGCTTTGGCATAACGAGTGCAACTAATTATTTTAATAAGCGATTAGTTGACTGTCGGCTTATTGTTTTTATAACCTAGCATGCAGTAAACAATAATTCACGATTGGAAATATATTAAGATTATAAATATATTAGAACTAGAATTGTTTGATAATCCATTACACGATTACTAATGATACTTATTTGATAATTATTATTCAAATCCAGTTGCAAATTATTTTTAATTATTTTTCGGAGTGAGGAAGCAGAGAGTGGGGAAGCAGACCAGAGACGGGAATCGATTTCACGACAACTGCGCGTGCTTTGAGACCAAGCCACAGGCACAAGTGTATCGGGCTGGATGAAGCAGCCTTACCGACTGCGCCACAGAGCCAGCCCTGGATTGTTAGTTGTTCACGTTTTATTTTACCGAATCATCAACAATTTATACGGCAAAATATGCGGCAGCATTGAATGACTGAGAACTGCGTCCTCAGGGCTTTTAGTGACCGTTGAAGATGATGTGCAATGGCACTAAAACAATATTATCTAGGACAACAGACGTCTCACACATCATCTGACCGATCACATAAAAATAAAAAATAAAAGACACTGACTGACGTCACTCAAACCCAATAACTTCAATAATCAAAAGCAGATCTGGGGTCCGCGTTGGCCAAGTGGTTATGGACACCGCACCTAACGTGACCCCATTCATGTTAGTGGTGCTGTGTCTACCGCAGCGTCCGGAGTGTCGCGAGTTCGACTACGCTCGTCGTCAATTCATCATTCTAAAAATAAGGCCTTGAAAAGCATTAAAAAGTCTTAGTTCTATAAGTCTTTTGGAACATGATCAGTAAGATTTTGTTAGTTTCATTGGAGGTTTTACACTGGACTCAAGAGTCAGACAGGTTTTTTTTTTCTTACTAAGTATCCTTTCATGTCCTTTTATGAGTTTTCCATGTCTTTAACTCTGGAAAGTGTTATGTTTTCCAAAGTGAAACTCATGTTTTATGTTAAATTATTTTTTTTAATTATTGGGTAAAATTGTCCCTAACATTTTAAATTGAAGTGTTTTGTTCTTCTGTTTGTTGAGTTGGTCTTGATTTTAATTTCAAATTGCATTAAAAATATGTTATTAACAGTCTTAAATTTAGTGCTCGCTCTGTGGCGGTCGGTAAGACGCACACACCCAGGACTTGTATGGTGCCTGTGACTTGGTTCACAGGCACGGGCAGCATTGTTCAGAGTTCTCCTCCCCTGCCGACCTTTCCACAATGTCTTCCTCGATCTCTCTCGTCCCACTTTCGATCTCACGTCATCAATACAATGTAAAATGGCGCTTACACCGAAAAAAAAATAACGTATACATTTTTTTTTTCAAGTCTTAAATGTAACATGCTTTAACCTGTAAGAACTCTAAAAAGTACCTTAAAACAATGAAATTGTTTGATATTGTAACTCTGTTGACAAATAAATCAACAATCTCTTTTAATCTTGAACATCCCGAAAGAACATGTAGTTTCCCGAATGGAAAGGTTTCCAGGAAGCCATAAGGAAACAGCTTCCTGGAATGAAGTGCATGTCATCCTCAACACTGAGATCATCTGTTGACTGCATAGGACACGCAGGAATCCCCCCTTCAGACTGTCAGATTGAGCAATTTATCTCCCACCCCCTCACTCCAGCGAGCAAGCGTTTTCTGTTCATAATCAAGTGTTGCACCAACTTCATATCTGGGTTAACCATTTCATCTTCAACGGGTGGAAGCTAGGGGTGTAAATAATATCAATTTGCTCCTGGGCGCAATTCCACTCCTGCGCTGCGGGTGGCGCTAAACCTATTTGGCAGCGTCCTCACTTCCTTAACACACACAAACACGGCGTGTGTGCCATGGCCATAGACTGTATGTGTTTATATACAGTCTAAATAAATGTATAACGATATTACAGCTGTCATTGATTCATTTAAAATTTGAAACATTGTCTAGCCTGTTGGGTGAAAAAAAAAACATACATTTAATCGAATTGTATCGAATCGTGGTGAATTCTTGAGTGTCGGAAAAAATCGAATCGTTGGGTCAGAAAATCAATACTGAATCAAATCGCCGCGATGGGTGTGATTTACACCACTACGGGAAGCCTGAATTAAAGCTGCAGTATGCAACTGTTTGTCATGTTTTGAAAGTCTTTTCATCTAGAGATGCAATTTTCTGCAACCAATTTGTTTATTGAATTCGAGACATTCTCTTAGGCACTGAAAACTACCGATAATATAGTAAGTAAGCCTTGGTGAAAAGACAATATTATAAGCTAGCATGCTAATAATAAAATGGCAATGTTGCTGCTGTAATGGCAGCTCGGGTAAGGTGTCCAGTTGTCCACATAGAGGAAACGACCAGTCTTGACAAGGGAATATGTCTGAAGGGTTCATTTTATTACAACTATCAAAGCTATCAAACATGTCTGCTACACTAAGCTAAGCTATGAGTTAGTCATAGCAGGAAAGATGCCGGACACATCATATCTGGAAGTGTCAGTGATTTATAGCCAGTAGGAGGAGGGGACATCTGATGATGTCACGGCTTGTAACCAATCAGAATAATGAAGGCATCTCTCAAGACACCGCCGCGTCTAGTATAAGATCATCTCTGCTGTAACGAAAACCGCTGTTGTTCTCACAAATATCGTAATAACTTTCGTATCGAAATCTAATCGAATCGTGAATTCTTGAGTATCGAAAAAAAAAATGGAATCGTTGGGTCAGGAAATCGATACTGAATCGAATCGCCATGATGGGTGTGATTTACACCCTAGTATGTTAGCTAGCGGACTGGCGGAACCCGGAACCCGGCGTTGGTCGCACACGTTACCATTCTGTTTTATTTCCCTCCCCAGAGGACATCGAGGTGCACTTCTTCAAGGACTCCTGGGAGGGCAAAGGCAGCTTCTCGCAGGCCGATGTTCACCGGCAGGTAGCCATCGTGTTCCGCACGCCGCCCTACCATGACCTGAACCTGGCCTCCCCCGTCATGGTGAAGATGCAGCTCCATCGACCATCTGACCGCGTGGTCAGCGAACCCATAGACTTCACGTACCTCCCCATCGACACAGGTGAGCGTCCAACCTATAATATTGAATCGATGTATTGCCATACAATTAATCTATTAACCTAAAATTTGTTTTAGGTGCTGCCCAGTAGCTCAGTCGGTTAGGCAGAGCGCTGGAAAGCACGCCTATGCCTCAGTCGGTGGTTCGAATCTCGCCACCGACGTATTTCCCGCATGTCTGTCCCCCATCTTCACCTGTTTCCGCTAACCCTAATAAATAAAGCTTGGGAAAAACAGCTTGAATAGGCTGAAAAAAACATTAAAATTCGTTTTAGATTAATAGATGACCGGGTGGCGCAGTCGGTAAGACATCCGCATCCAGCACCCGTGCCTGTGAGGTACCGGCGGCGTCCCAAGTTCTCCTCCACTTGCCGACCTTTCTGCAATGTCTTCCTCCCCGATCGCTCTGATCCCACTTTCACAGCTAATCCTGTCAACAAAATGAAAGATGGCGCCTGCAGCAAACAAAATTACTTTGAATCTAAAATGTGTACTATTAATTTGTCGCACGCTGCAGTAACAAGCAGTATCTCTTCATTCTGTTCCATCATAGGTTGGTAATAGAGGTTGTCATTACAGAATGAATGAATGAATGAATGATAATCGAATAAGAAAGGTGCCTCGCAGTGCTTTGGCTAACTGGCTAAGTGACATATTTGCCTTTTATAATCAGAGGTGGCAAGTAACGAAGTACAAATCCTTGAGTACTGTACTCAAGTGAGATTTTCCAGTATCTGTACTTTTAGAAGTACCTTTTTCTGTGATTACTTTTTACTTGTACTGAGTAAATTTAAAAAATATCTGTACTTCTACTCCTTACTTTTACTATAACAGGTTTGTTACCTTTTCTCTCTTTTTTTGCGCATTGACAGGGTAGGATAAGATGTATAATATGAGTCAATAGGGAGCGCTGATATTCCGAGTACAATCCCAGTTAGTAAGTTAATAAGTGGTTTTCATTTAGTCCTGAGATATAAGCTAAATTAGGCTAGGTTGTTAGTCTTTTATTCAAACAATAACATGACATTGAAAAAACACTTTTATTTTTTATACTTTGTACTTTCAAAAATACTTTTTAGTACATTTTGGAGCCTGTACTTCACTTTACTCAAGTAGATATTTGGATCAGTACTTTAACTCGACTTGTTTTTTTGCTAATGTATTTTACTTAAGTAATAAATCTGGGTACTTTTGCCATCTCTGTTTATAATTCAGCTCTCCCAGAAAATGTACACAAAAGTAAATGAATATTGGATGGTTGCTGTGTTGTTGTTCTCCAGATGAGTTCGGAGTGGGGAAGAAGAGGATCAGAACAACGGAGATGTTCCAGACGCTCATCATGCCTGGCAGTAAGTTGTACTGCGGGCCGACCACAAACCTTGACTTGTGTGTGGTCACTCAAACACCCTGAAGCTCTAAGTAGCCGTACCCTTTTAAAATAACTGCTCAGATAAAATGATTCCATTTCCGTCCAAATGACACTAATACTGTCATATTATTATTGATTACGTTGTTGCTAAAACTGTGAGATACTAATCTTATCTTATTTTCCCAACGAGTCACAGTTTGCCGAATACACATTGGATCATTTTCCAAATCATCAAAAAGTCGTCTTACCTTCAATGATCAGACAGTGTGGAAGTAACCTGGGTTTATTCGGGATACTTTCCCGCTCACATCCCCTGTTCCGCTACCTCCGCCTTTAGGCTGAATCGATCTGCACCTTTTTCGCGTTGGCAAATCTGGCACGTAGTTGCATGCATTGCATGCATGGTGCATACAATAATAATAGCAGGTGGCCGTCTGCACTCCCCACCACAGACAAGAAGGCCAACGACATTATTCTCAGTTTACCTCAGTTACCAGGCAGGTTGACCTTCGCCCACACCAATTACCAAAGTTAGTACACCGTGGCTTTGTTGACGATCATGTGTGTACGTTCGTCCTCCAGTTCCTGGGCTTCCCACAGAGAGACGTCACATCACTGCCAACAGACGAACGCTCCCAACCAAGCCTGCCGCGGCGGCACCTTCTGCAGGTAATAATAATAATAATCAGGGCTCCGAACCGGTTCAAGGAACGAAAACGAAAACCGGAAACTAACAGAATTTTGCAGAATTTTATGAGGAGCAGAAACGGAAACGAAAAACGATTTCTTCAGCTGTTCCGGAACAGAAACGGAACATTATGAAATCCACAAAACCGGTTAAAAACATTTTTTTTCTGTTCTCCATATATTTTAACATATCCTATGTCTAGGAGACTATTTCCGTCCACTTTAGTCAGTCGTCAAGCCCCATGCATCTCTGGCTCCATCTTGTGGACAGACGAGGAAATGAATGTAATGGCGTTTTAAACACGGTTTTCATGTTGATACATTTGCACTGAAGTCCACCAAATATATTTTGTATAAACTATATCTAAATTTAACATTGCACAATAAAAGGAACTTTAAGAACGAACAGAATTTTTGTGTTCCGAACCGATATTTAGGTGGCGGAACAGTTCCAAGAACGAAAGCGTTAAACATAGGCCTGTCTGAACCGTTCGGAACAGAACATTTAAAAAATAATTCAGTTTTCAAGCCCTGATAATAATGGGGATAATACATTTTATGACTGCCTTTCAGAAGACACACAAGTACGCTTTACAAGGAAACTGGGTCGAAACGTCCGAAGAAGTCGTTCTGAACCACTGACACACATTGATTTTTAGGCCTCGGATTTTGGACTCCAAATTTGTGCAAAAACTGACTGGAAATATGGTGTGGATGTCATAGACGTTTGTGATGTCGCAGAGCTGTTGTCATGGAGGTTTGTGATGTCACAGAGCTTGTCAACACTTTTGAGTGCTGATTCAGACAGTCGTCGGCCCGAGCATTAACCTTGGGGTGTCAACAGCCGTGGCGGACGCGGGGATTTAGAACCAGGGCCCTTACATCGGTGGGGCTTTGGTTTCTTTATCTCTCTCTGGCTCTTGTCACGAAGCTTGTCACTTTTGCTGGGCACCCCAGGGGGAAACCTTAAAATACAACAACATAACTAACTCAACACAAGAAAAAATAAACCAAAAAAAGAGGACCAACCAAGTCTGAGAGTATGCTAACTGGGGACATGGAAGAAAGGGTTTTAGAGATGTTTTGCAAATGTTAAGTCAAGCAAGAAGTCCTGTTTCAAAGTTTGACTCCAACGTTGCTATTCAAGCTTTATTATTGTTACAAAATTGACTGTACTGTTCCTCGTTTTTAATGGTTAAAATTGTTATAACGGGGCTGGCTCTGTGGTGCAGTGGGTTAGACACCTGCACGCAGTGATACCAACAGCACGGATACTCGTCACTAGAGGGCAGCAGATCTCCACTGATCTTTGTACTCAAAAACCTTTCTTTTTCTTAAGTTATTTTTTCCGGCGTCAGCGCCATTTTTCCATCTTTATTGGATAGGATTAGTCGGAAACTGGGCCGAGGAGATCGGGGGTAGACATTGCAGACAAGTCGACGAGCGTAGTCGAACTCGCGGCACTGCGGTAAAAGCAGCGGCACTAACATGAATGGGGTCGCGTAAGGTGCGGTGTCCATAACCACTCGGCCAACGCGGACCCCTCAAAAACTGTTCTCAAGCATGGATTTCTTTTTAGTGAAAAGTATAATCATTCATTAGATATTAGTTTTTCATGTATTTCTTGTGCGGTGTGTATCAATCATTTCAGTACACCTTCTACTTCTGGTCACTCATCCTTGTCCCAACTTCTCCCCTCAGCTGCCGCGAGTGGCCCCCTGCATCCGATGAACGTCCTGGGTAGTGGCGCTATCGGCAAGCCTTTCTACAGCTCCTGCATGCAGCCGGACCAGCTGTTCACCTCCACCGCTCCCAAGGAGCAGAGGAAACCCACCCTCCCCTCCGCCACCAGGCCGCAGCAGCCGCCGCCTCCCCAGTGGGGCAGCAACGCGTCCGCTCCCTCGTTACCCAAGGCTCCGCCCAGCCAGCCGCTGCCCTTCTTCCAAGGAGGCACGGAGTACGCCACGGTCAACTTTGATGATCTCGCCGATGCCTCCTACTCGGGATTTAACATCGACGAGCCGCCTTGCGCCGCCTCCTCCGCCAGCAACAACTCGTCCTCTGCAGGCAACCCTGCTCTCGCCCCGCCCACCTCCTCCTTTGCACAGTTCCGTTTGGACGATCAGAACTTTGAACCGGAACCGGATTTCCTGGAGTCCCTGGACATCGATGACTTGTTGAACGCGGGCGCCTCGGCTGCCTCCGCCACGGCCATTTCAGCGAACTCTGGCAGTAACAGCCACATGCAGGAGGCCAGCGTGTGCAGCAGCACGTGGATGGACTACCCCAACAGCATTGTCACCCTGCTGCAGCAGAACCCAAACGCCGGCGTGCCCGACGCCACCGGACAGCCCACTCTCCTGGACGACGACTTCGTGCTAACGTCCGCTGAAGAGGACCGCATGATGTCCATCATCGGGTGCGACTAAAGGCTCGGTCTGGACTTTGCACTGCCCTGATCCGCGGTTAAGAACGCCAGTATGTGCAGATGCTCACATAGGGTGCGATCCCCAATATACTGGGCCTTGACACCCACTTTAACGCAATTTGGGTCAATGAAAGAGGACAATGTACATTTAAATGTAAGAATTTAAATTGATTATTCTTTTCGCAGATCTTCTAAAGGGCCTGTTGCATACACCACAAGGATGTAAGCGACACCTAACAAATATATGTATTTCATAGATATATTTCATATATATCGATCGGGGTTTGGACGTCATTGGATGAGGCAACGCAATGGATAAAAAGTGCAGTCGACCTGTGCTAGCGGCATCCCAAATTGTGCACTGAGAAAGAAAAATTGCCAGGGATTCTGGGTCTATGATTGCCTGCCAACGAGGGCTACTTCACAACGACCCGCTTGTTTGAAAACTGTTGCCAATATAGCAAATATGTATTTTTAAAACTGAAATATTTTTAATAC